>VXBP01010258.1:515122-526355 GCA_013400115.1 Rhinopomastus cyanomelas
ATGCATAATTAGAAATGTTAGTTGAAGATTGTGTTATTATAGAACAATAAAATAATAAAATAATATTTTAAAATACTAAAATACTATTTTAACCTGTTTAATCTATGACGAGAAACATTGCAACAGCAATGCAGGGAAACATTTCTGTTTCTTTGTGCTCCAGAAAGCCTGGCAACCACAAGGCCTCCAGAGCACGGAGAAATGCTGGAGTTAAATGACTCTCTAGCTCTTAATTACTGTAAAGCTTGTGGTACAGACCTTCAAGGCAGTTTAGCAGTGAAAGAAGTAATGAACCACTTCAGCCATAACTCTAGAGCCTAAGGGGACTGTCTTTAGTAGGTCAGCAGCAGAGACATTTATCTCTGTTCTGGCTCAGCAAAGTAGCTGCCTTCACTGGAGATGTTTAAGACCTGCCTGGACATGTTCTTGTGCGACTTGGTCTGGGTGGTCCTGCTGTGGCAGGGGGATTGGACCAGATGATCTTTCGAGGTCCCTTCCAACCCCTAATGATGCTGTGATTCTGTAGAGTCCCTGGCAGGAGAAGAAATGAATTGTTCCTAAACTCTGATAGACTGCAGGAGCAACCCAGTGCCCACTCTTGGTACAATTTCTCTGGTGGATGGGAGGCAGAATAGCTGCAACCTGAACAAGTAGATGGCTAAAGAAGAGGAACCTAAGGTACAAACACTGCAGATAGGTAACTCATTTCAGGTACTGCCAAAGTGCACTTCATTACCCTTCCAGTCACAAGAATTACCATAAAATGTGTTTCAGCACCTGGAACAGAGTTTCAGCTCATTTGGAGAAAAAGGCCTTAAGTTTTCTTTCACAGCACAGAGTGACAACCGCTGCCAACAGGGAAAATTAAATAGGGATAAGTCAAACTACAGTAATACTGTTTTCTCACATTCTCTACAATCCTTTTGATTCCCAGCTTAATCAGCCACATTTCACAGCAGTCCCAGGAGGTACACAGGGACTTGGAGTGGAAATCTGCTTTTATTCCTGCTTCACCTGAAAGTAACGAGGCTCACATCACGGAACACATGCCCGCAGCAGATCAGAAGCGGCGTGGTTGCCGAAGTTAAAAGGATGAATTACCAGGTGCAGTGTATTTACACCACATGGTGATGTAACTGCTTTGTGTTGTGCTAATGCTTTGTCGTGATTCCAACCTCAACGCAGGAGGTGAACATCCTTGAAGCATTCTGAAGTTGCTACAGCAACCTGTAACTGTCCTGATGGTGAACTCCTGGGAAGGGAAAAACCCCTCTCCCTATGGAAAGACCACAGATTGAGAGACTGAGGGGTGACCACACTAATGTCTATAAATAACTGAAGGCTGGGTGTCAGGAGGATGGAGCTAGGTTCTTCTTAATGTCACCTACTGATAGGACAAGGGGCAGTGGGTCTAAGCTGGAACACAGGAGGTTCCACGTCAATCTGAGAAGGAACTTCTTCCCAGTGAGGGTGACAGAGCACTGGAAGGGGCTGCCAGGGGGTTGTGGAGTCTCCTTCTCAGGAGATGTTTAAGACCCACCTGGACATGTTCCTGTGTGACTTGGTCTAGGTGATCCTACTGTATCAGGGGGATTGGACTGGATGATCTTTTGAGGTCCCTTCCAATCCCTAATGATTCTATGATTCTATGAGTCAAGTGAAGTCAAATCTTCTGTCAAATGCAACAGAGCTGTCTGAGGATAAGCTATCAGCTACATGACACAGAGAAGTAAGAACAATTGTGTAATTACAGTTTATTTTGCTTCCTTTCACTTTGTTGCTATAAAATTAACTTCTTCAATTTCTTCAGAGGCTTCTCATAAATTTCTTCTAATGTGAAATAAGAATATTATCTCATTTTCTTTCTCTAGGGATGAGTTTTGCTAACCATACTCTAAATCTGATTCTAATGCAATTCTAAATCACATCACCTTTTTTTTAACACTTGTAATATTTTTATTAGCCAGGAATAGTCTGAGCATCATCCTGTTACTCTACTTTATTTAGACTATAACATTTCCACTTCAGATATGACACAGAATTTTGCACAAAAATCATCCTTCTTTCTGTGTTTTTATTATATTCTGTGTATTTATTAAATTCTTTCTGTTTTTTATTAAATTCTGTGTATTTATTAAATCTTTTCTGTGTTTTTTATTAAATTCTGTGTATTTATTAAATTCTGATAGCCAGAATTTAATTGAATAGTGTAAGCAGCATAATTTCTGTGAAAATAGCTTTTGCATCTTACAAAGCATCCTGAA
The DNA here is from genome assembly GCA_013400115.1 of Rhinopomastus cyanomelas. Lineage (NCBI taxonomy): Eukaryota > Metazoa > Chordata > Aves > Bucerotiformes > Rhinopomastidae > Rhinopomastus > Rhinopomastus cyanomelas. The sequence goes on from VXBP01010258.1 coordinate 517,387, forward strand.
AATCATGAGGCTGCCAATGTTGTCAGCTTGGACTTTAGTAAAACCTTCAACAGTTTCTCACAACATCGTCAACAAAAAAAAACCAGCTCCCATAATCTGGATGGATCTTGGGTGGTGTGCTAGACTAAACACTGGCTGGACAGTCGGGCCAGAAGACTGGTTGAGTCACCACCCCTGGATGTATTCAAAAATCATCTTGGTCTGGAGCTTAGGGACATAGTTTAGCGGCAGCCTTGGGACAGTCGGGTTAATGGCCGCACTCGATCTTAAAGGTCTTCCCAACCTAAATGATTCTGTGTCTCTATGCTTCTACATTTGCAATAATATAAAGTAACATGTTTACACAGAATATTTCCAGTAAATCCCAGTTACTGTCAACTACTGGGATGATGAAGATATGGCAGTGCAGACCTACATGGTAATTATTATTGAATCATAGAATCACTAGGGATTGGAAGGCACCTCGAAAGATCATCCAGTCCAGTCCCCCTGCCACAGCAGGATCACCCAGACCAAGTTACACAGGAACACATGCAGGTGGGTTTTAAACATCTCCAGAGAAGGAGACTCAATAGTACAGCAAAAGAGATAGAAAAGCAGTGAGGAGATGAACATCCAGGAACACATCCAGGTGGGTCTTAAATACATCAGTCTAGAGAAGATCCATATGAATCAGAACACGTCTCACAAACTCCACTGTAAATGTATGACTGACTGCCGTAGACACTTACTCAGCAGAATGATGGAGCTTCATGGTGGTGTGAGGTAGCTACAGGCTCTGCGTCTTCATGGCATTTAAAAACAGGTTTAAGGTACAAATTTAAAGTGAAAAGGGGGAAAAAATGGGCTTAGTATAAGAAAATGTGAACGTGAAGCTAGATTCTTGTACAAAACCATATCAAGTCAGATATTTAACAAGCTGCTTCTAATTTACCTGGTGTTCATAAGCGAACCCTATCGCTTTTCTGCGCGCTTAACTGCTCTTCCGCCATCCCAAAGCAGAGGACAGATAGAAAGCCAAAGACCTTTGTGCTTTCTTACCACTGAGTGGCCCTTCTCATTACCACTCTCTTCCTTTTTTCTAAACAGAACCCCATGACAGATTAGACTGTGGAGATATCTAGCAAGTATCAAATTAAAGGCCAAATTAGCAAATATTTGTCAGCGTTCTGCAGTGGGGAGCAGCTCCTAAAACATCTGAATTAGTGTTGAATTGAATCAACAGACTAGTACGTGCCGATTAGCACATTCTAGATGACTAACTGCATGGATCATTGTAGCTGTTAATTTACAGTGATTGCTGAATGCAAAATATTTAGCAAATGACAAATTAATGCTCCTTGCTCAAAGCAGCTTCAGAAAAGTCATAAATATTACTATGGATCGACTGCAGTTAACAATCTGCAGTCAACTTGTCTACGGGCTTGTCTGCAAGCGTTGGCATCAGAGAATAATTAGCACGCTAATTTGTCATCTTACTTGCACTGTGCCACCTCCTAATATCAAGATACCTCTCACCAGTCCATAAAGAAACAAAAATTATACTGGGGAACCAAGTCCATCTCAAGTCCATCACAAGTAAAAGTTTCACTAGCTACCCGCCAAGAAAACAAGGTGAAACACACAACAGATTCACGTCAACTGAGAAATAACAACAACAATTATTATGAGAGATCTGTTTTGATACTTTGAACTTTTATAGTTGCACTTGTCCTTTGGAAAATATTAGAAATCGTCTGGCCAGCAGGGGTAGGGAGGTTATCATAGAGTCACTGGGGATTGGAAGGGACCTAACGTTCAATCTAAACCCTCCCCTGTCACAACATGAGGCTGTTTCCTCTTGTTCTATCACTAGCGTTCTGATGTTTAGCACAGCTACTCCTTCTCTTCTCCAGGCTTAACAGCCCCAGCTCCCTCAGCCTGTCTTCACAGGAGGGGTGTTCTGCTCCTGCAGAAGGGATCAGAAGAGACCTGCAATGTACCATGAAAGATGAGTGATGCAGCTGCTGAATCACAGAAAGAGATTTCCTGAAGTCCTTTTTTTCTCCTGTGGAACCTGGTGTTCCACCCTGCCTACTGAGATGGCTGCTGGAAGAAATGAGCTGAGAAGACACTTGTCCCATCTTGGGCTCTTCCCCGATAGGAAGTTTATAATGGACTGCTCCTCGGAAAGAACAGGGTCTCTAAAGTGTAACAGCGATGGCACTTTTGAAATGACTCTGCCAGTTGACACTGAAGCCATCAAATTCATGCATCATTGAATGCCAGAGTCCTCAGTGAAGACAAACAAGAAAGGCTACGTAGAGGAACCTCTTTTTTATTGGGGAAAATAACAGAAGGAGTATTTTCATAACAGACCACAAACTTCCCTGGCCTGCCAACAACAGATTTGTTTACCCAGCATTAAAAAGCATCTTTTCCAACCCAACCTATCATGAGATTCCTCTCAGAAGGTAGATTTTGATGCTTAAAATTGTCTGATGTGGTCCCTGTGTTTCTGGTCTACATAATGATATCATTAGTGCCTGCACTTTGTCTTTTCACAGTGATGCCCTGATAGAGATGTAAGAAAGTGATTTTCCTCGCTGGTTCAGTGCAGCTGAGGGAAAAGGAACATCAGTTTCTGCTCTGCTTGCTGCAAATGAAATACTCATTCTGAGCAGAACGTCAGCTATAGAGTAAGTGATTCCTGGCAGTGCTAAAACAGCAGCCAGTGCAGGGAAATGATTAGATTCAATCCATCAGATTTAAGGGACATGACAAATACTCAGATGGGACTTGGTGAGCAGACAATACCTAATCCTCCACCCCAGTATGGCTAAGACAAACTGCTTACCCAGGTAGTGAGATACTACCTGACACCCAGGTAGTGAGAAAAAATTCACCCTTTGGTAATAGAGGCAACATAGATCCATGAGAGAGCCACTGGTGGAGGATTTTGTGAGAAGGTGTTCTACAAACAAGAAGAATTCAACAACAGTGCTGCTTCACGCAACATGAAAAGAGATCAGAGCTAAAGACAGTGAAGACAACTGGGTACTGCAGCTGCAGGAGGCATTATGTATGGGTGGAATCTGATGGGAGTGAGTTCTGCACTGAAGCAACATTCACCAGCATGTGGATATGCAACTGGAGAATCACAGGATCATGAGGGTTGGAAAGAACCTTATAGGTCATCAAACCCAACCACCTGCCCTACAACTGCTAACCACTAAACCATCTTCTGAAACACCATGTCTGCCTGTTTTTTGAACAGTTCCAGGGATGGTGCCTCCACCTCCTCCCCTGGGCAGCCTGTTCCAATGCCTCAGCATTCTTACTGGTAAGTTATCCTAATATCCAATGTGAACCTGCCCTGGTGCAACTTGACCTCATTTCCTCTTGTCCTATTGCTAGTCACTAGGGAGAAGAGACCAACCTCCACCTCACTACAACCTCCTTTCAGGTAGTTGTAGAGAGCAACGATGTCTCCCTCCAGCTCCCTAAGCCTCTTCTCATCCTAACCAGCCCAGTTGCCCTTCTCTGTACCCTCTCCAGCACTCAGCATCCTTCCTGGAGATGGATGTGCTAGAGCTCCGATAGTGCTTTTACACTGATGGAAGAAAGGAGAGGGTGCAGAGACACCCTCAAATTTTCTGACCTCCAAAACGGGTGTTCTGAACACTAATGTGAGAGGTGACCTATAGAAAGGTGCAAAAAGATGTTAGTGAAACCAATGGGTATTTGCCTATCTGGCAGAGTCACAGATCATTAGGGATTGGAAGGGACCTCGAAAGATCATCCAGTCCAATCCCCCCACCACAGCAGGATCACCCAGACCAAGTCACACAGTAACATATCCAGGTGGGCTTTAATATATATAATTATGACTTCTCAGTCACCTCAAATGTGATTAGCAGAGGACCAGGGAAACTCATAGTTACCCAGTCCATGTAAGTGTGTTAAAGGCTGATGCCTCCATCTGCTTGTTCAATGACAACCTCAAGTCTGAAGAAGTTCCTTAGCACAGACACACTCGCAAAACTCATCTTTCCTACTTCAACTGTATCTTCAGAGATCTAGAAGTCTGAAAATCTGTCCTGAGATGGTGCTCTGAAACATGTTATGCACAGCCAGAGTTCAGACTTTGAGGAAGGGAAAATCACTCGCATCAGTCAATAAGATCGGGTGATATGCAATTCAAATTCTTGATCAAGTCATTTAGCTTTCTTTCCCCTGTCTTGAAAATCCTGAGGCAAGCCTCTCGTGTTTGCTATGTGGGCTGTAGCTGTGCTGGTATGGTTTTTTTGGAGTCAGTTGTTGCCTAGAAGCAGTAGAGGAGAAAGCATTTCATTAAGATTCAAGCTGCATAGTTAGAGAGGACAGCCCACCCCTTTTATCTTAGGACCAGGAAGATTCCAGTATTCAGGTAGGTAGAAACAGTCCAGAGAAAACAGCTCCATGAAATCGTAATGGACAGCAGCTGCTATTGTCATTGATTAGTCCCAGGAAACAACCCATGGACATATTTGGAAAGCCCCAAACTTAGGACACCCCTGAAAATTCTGAGAGGTGCCGCAGGGATCACTGTAAAGCAAAAAACCCCATTCAGTGTAGGGCTGTCATGTGGTCGTGGTGTAGTAGTGGGGCTCTTTGGATCCCCTTGTGTCCCACCTGGGTCACTATTAATGTCCCGGGGTCCTGGTGGACAGCAGGATGACCATGAGCCAACAGTGTGCTCTTGTGGCCAAGAGGGCCAACAGCATCCTGGGGTGGATCAGAAGGGGGGTGGTTAGCAGATCAAGAGAGGTTCTTCTCACCTTCTACTCTGCCCTGGTGAGACCACAGCTGGAGTATTGTGTCCAGTTCTGGGCCTCTCAGTTCAAGAGGGATGTGGAGCTGCTGGAGGGAGTCCAGCGTAGAGAAATGAGGATGATGAAGGAAGTGGAGCACCTCCCTGATGAGGAGAGGCTGAGGGAGCTGGTCTCTTTAGCTTGGAGAAGAGGAGACTGAGGGGTGACCTCATTAATGTCTACAAATATGTGAAGGATGGGTGTCAGGAGGATGGAGCCAGGCTCTGCTCAGTGTCATCTATGATAGGACAAGGGGCAGTGGGTGTGAGCTGGAACAGAGGAGGTTCCACATCAATATGAGAAGGAACTTCTTCCCATTGAGGGTGACAGAGCCCTGGAAGGGGCTGCCCAGAGGGGTTGTAGAGTCTCCTCCACTGGAGGTGTTTAAAACCCTCCTGGATGTGTTCCTGTGTGACTGGATCTCGGTGATCCTGCTGTGGTGGCAGCATTGGACTGGAAGATCTTCCAATCCCTCATGTTCTGCAATTCTGTGACACAGGATTTTTGGAACAAAATACTCCCAAGGGAACACAACCTCAGAGAGAGGTACAAATATCTATGGTCTGTTTCTTTTCCATTTATCTGACATTGACATTCAGATTGGAAAGATTATCAGTTCAGAGTTTTATCAACTTCCAGTCAATGTGGGTGACTCATAAACACAGAATTTCTAAGGCCACCAGTGGTTAAAAAAATAGTGGGAAAAAGAAGTGTTACTAAAGCCTTTTTTTTTTTTCCCCCTTTCCTTTTTCATAACCTAATATTTTTGTTTCAAACCTCCTGTACTTGAAAAATACTGTTCTTGGGAGTCAGCACACTCTGCTGGTGGACCAGGAGAACGTGACTGACACAGCCAAAGGGAAAAGGAACCAAACTTTAAAGAACTACAGAGAGATAAACATGACATGGGATTAAAAAGCAATTAGTAGCATCTTCTGAGAAGAGGAAACAAATCACTCTAATCCATAAACCACTGGTCTCCTTCACCGAGGAGTTAACCCGTTAGTACAGTTTGATTTGTGTATTGAGAAGGATCAGTTCATATAATTGTCTGTATTTTAAGACAACAGCTCTTATAGAGGGAAATAATTAGACATGAAGCAGTTAGACCATGGAATGTACCGCGTTCCAGTGAGCCAAGCTGCAGGTGTCATCTTTTCCAGCTTGAAAAATGAGAATATTCAGATCCTATCTTTGACTATCAATATCTCTTACAGAGATTTGAGATTGACCTGATTTCTATCAAAATATAAACAATTGTTAGGAAATAATCTTAAAGAAAATGAAATGGATGTAATCTGTGTGGACTTCTGTAAAAACCCTTGATACGGTCCCCATCCCCAACATCCTGCTCTCTAAATTGGGTAGATATGGATTTCATGGGTGGATTGTCCACTGGATAATGAACTGGTAGGATGGTCTTATCCAGAGGGTATTAGTGATAAACAGTGTCCCTCAGAGGTCCCTACTGGGACCAGTGCTGGTTAATATCTTTATCAATTACATAGAGGGGGTTGAGTGAACCCGCAGCAAGTATGCAGATGACACCAAGCTGAATGGTGCAGTTGACACACCTGAAGGATGGAATGCCATCCAGAAGGACCTGGACAGGATGGAGAAGTGGGAGTGTGTGAACCGCATGAGGCTCACCAAGGCCGTTACCAATACAGGCTTGGGGATGATGTGATGAGAGCGGCTCTGCCAAAAAAGATTTGAGGGAACTGGTGGATCAAAGGCTGGATGTGAGCTGACAATATGTCCCTGCAGCCTAGAAGACCAACTGTACCATTGAAAGAAGCATGGCCAGCAGGCCAAGGGAGGAGATTAACCAAGGAGAAATAACACTGCAAACTCATGTCAGTAGACCAAAAAGATGCGTTTTCATTTCCATCATCAAAAGACAGCAATATCCTTTCCATTAGAATTACAAGTTGTGACACCAAAGAATATCAAATCATCAGAAGATAGTTTATCCTGATTTTTGGTGCATAAACATCTCCCTAAGCAGCATCAACTCTCAACTCTATTCAGTGCCAAGTCAGCCATTGTCACCACTAGTGTTTTCCTGTTCAGTCCCACTGTCTGTAACCAACTGCTAATAGGAACGAATGAGATAAATCTGCCCTGATTTAGTTTCAAGAAACCTGCAGGAGTTCTGCCTCTTGGGAGACCTTCATTTATTCACCACCTGCATCCTAAATGTGTTTTCTTAATTTTGTAAGACCCAGCAAATCTGCCAATCTCTTTGCTTTGCTGTGCTGCTCCTTGCGTCAAACTTCGGGCTCCTCGAGGGGTCTCCTTTCAAAGCCTCCTTTAGTCAGCGTGCTTCTGAAAGGCCAACCCAGACTCCCCAATACCACCGACTCTTGAGGTCACACGAACAGTATGGATCCTCTGCTGTGGACAATCTTCTGCATCTGCTGGAACAGCCCACTTGGGTGTAGACTTTTTTTGTCCTCATCCAACCTGGCCTTGAAGACCTCCAAGAAGGGGGCAGCCACAATCTCTGGGCAATAGATTCCAGAGCCGTTCTACCCTTGTACAGAAGAACGTCTTCCTGACACCTAGTCTAAACTTTCTGTCCTTCAGTTTAAAACCATTTCACCTCGTGAAAAGTCCTTCTCCAGCCTTCCTGTAGGTTTCCTTCAGCTGCTGAAAAGCAGCTGTAATGTCCTCCCTGGCGTCTTCCCAAGGCTGAACTCAGCCTATTTTCATAGCAGAGGTGCTCTAGCCCCTGGATCATCTTTGTAGCCTCCTCTGGACTCTTTCCAACAGTTCTATGTCCCTCTTATGTTGGGGACACCAGAACAGTACAAATAATGTTGTTTTGAAGAGCTGAGTTAACTGCAGAGACGTCTGTGTTGTTAATGTTGGACAGTTTCTCAAGTAGGTGCCAAAATAAGAAGTAGTAAAGTTGGACGATGGACTACTCACCTCTACTCAATGTGTTTTCTTTGTGAGTGTTACTGCCTGTTCATCACAGCAGAAGACATGGCTCTAAAGATCAGACAAGAGCACAGGAGAGCAGCTACCGTTTCCTAGCGTGTCTGCTCGCTCCTGTATGTGCTAATGGTATTCACACGCACACTCAGAGGCAGCTGTGTTCCATGAGCTGGAAAACAGATGCTCAGGGGGGTATTTAATCAAAACATCATCTGCCTTAAATGTGCTGTTTAGAAAATGTCACTTTTATTTTCGCTTTCTTAGGCCAGAAGAGATTAAGTAACAAAGGCAGAAGGAAAACAGAAAATTAAGAGAATTAATTAGGCATCGATGCATCAGAAAAGCCAGAAGCCAGTATCATCAGGAAACTGGGGGATATAATGAAAGACCTAACCTTGTGCTGTGACAGGGACTGGTCAGTCCAAACTGGTCAGGGCAGGAAGGCATTTCCCCAGAACCTTTGGACAGAGTTTATTTTGCATCCACTCTTTCTAGTGGTAATAAAACAACCCTGAATTAAACATTAAATTCCCTGAAACCGTGGAGGGAAACCTCCCCTTCTGCCCTTCACATCACTTTCTTCTTCTTCAGTGAGAAGAAGAATTGTAGAATCACGGAGTCATTAAGGGTGGAAGAGACCTACAAGATAACCCAACCCCACCCTGCCCACTGAACCCTGTTTCCTGGGGTGACATCTACTCGTGGTTTGAACCCCTCCAGGGACGGTGGCTCCACTCGCTCCTGGGCAGCCTGTTCCAATCCCAATAACAGAACAGAAACAAAGAGGAATGGACTGTCACTGCTCACACCCCGCTGCCTTGCAAACAAAATATTACTAAGAGGTATGAAGCAAACAGATTCATTTTCCAGGTAGCCTTTTGCCATACTTGTGATAATAAACACAACCCTTATTTTTAGTTTTTAGTTGCCAGGTACTAAAATGCCACAGTGACTGAATCCAATTGCCACAGCAACTGAATTAAATTGCAGAGCTGATCCTTCAAGAAGAAAGCTGAAGGTAACTGTTAGAGGACAAATAAACTTGCATTTTCATAATTAACTTTAATTTATAGACAAAAGAATCCTCTTTCTGTTACCGTAAGTGGCAAGGATTTTGTCTCAGCTGTATGTTTATATTGAAAATAAAGAATAGAAATATAAAACAAAAGAAACACCCCCCCCCCCACCCACATC
>VXBP01010258.1:526483-562536 GCA_013400115.1 Rhinopomastus cyanomelas
CCCCCTGACAACAGGATCACCCAGACCAAGTCACACAGGAACACGCCCCGGCAGGTTTTAAACCTCTCCAGAGAAGGAGAATCCACAACCCCCTAACTAACTTGGGGTGTTGTCTAACAGCTGTGACTCCCTCCTGTGCAATGCCCTTGGAAAGAAGAGCATTATACATAATTCAATATCCAGATGATCATTCTATTGACAGCTGCACACCCCTGACGTCTGCTCGTGGAACGGTTGACCTGATCCCATCAGAGTCAGGGCTGGTAGGAAGCGGTGGCATTTAACTTCAAGCATCCTCTCTTCCAGTTCACCAGTCCCCTTCGCCTGCTGACTCTCTGCTTAAATTTAATTAGCTGTGAAGCCCTTTCTAAGGTGAGAGCCTTGAACCCAAGTCCATACTCCCTAAGATCTATGGATCTGGTGTATCATTAGCTTAGGCTGATCTTCATCAGTGTGCTGGAGATGATCCAAAACTGCCTTCTAATGCCAAGATTTCTATATCGTGATGTGTCGCTGTCTGCTTGTCTCACAGAATCATAGAATCATTAGAGATTGGAAGGGACCTCAAAAGATCATCTAGTCCAATCCCCCCACCACAGCAGGACCACCTAGACCAAGCTGGATTTTAATATCTTTCACACAGTGATGTGTCTCTGGATGCAACAAGAAATTTCTCATCTATGATTTGTTTTCCCCAGCAAAAAGTAAATTTACTGAAAACTAAATCATTCATGAGAATTTTTCAGTCTCACAAACAGAAGAAAATGTCAGAATAAAGTGTACTGACCCTTTTTCAAAGGAAAACTTTCATTTTCCACTTGAGAATGACTTGTTTATGCATCACAGTCAATTTATAATAAAAAGTTAATGTTTAAAACCCATTAAAATTGAAACAAGATGCTTGGACCTGTTCATCCCAATAATTTGGCTACAATAGTTTTATGCAAATGAGGAGCATTCATCTCAAGAATATCTTTGATGCTTTTGTTTTCTTGTGTCAGCTAAGGGTGGACGAATAACCTCGAGCACTGCTGAACGGGGAACCCTCTTATTTATCAGCCATTACGTGTCCTTTTAGTTCAAGTCTCCTTTTGTGTGTTTTATCACAGAACCATTAGGGATTGGAAGGGACCTCGAAAGACCATCTAGTCCAATCCCCCTGATACAGCAGGACCACTTAGATCTAGTCATACAGGAACACGTCCAGGTGGGTTTTAAACATCTCCAGAGAAGGAGACTCCACAACCCCCCGGGCAGCCTGGATCCCGTTTTGGGCTCCCCAATTCAAGAGAGACAGGGATCACTTAGATCAAGTCACACAGGATGAGCAACAGGATGGTAGGTTTGTCACAGGAAAGAGTCCTGACTTCAGTCTACCTCAGCAGAGGCATAAAGATCACTGACTGACCCATTTCTTCCCACTTCTCCCCCAAATGCACTCTGCCTACTAGCTTATTTTGCCCTCCAGAGTCTGACTCTCTGTCCTGGCAGCCAGACCCTCACTGTGGCTGTTCTCATGGAACACGTAGGACTGAACCTGGAAAAGACAGAGGTAGGAATTTGGACTTTATGTTCATATTTTAAGGGAGACAGATTCAATAGAAACCAATCTGCTAGAGAATTGTGGAATCATAGAACCAGATGGTTGGAAAGAACCTCCAAAGGTCATCTAGTTCAACCCCCCCTGCAGAAAGCAGGGATGTCACTCACTAGATCAGAGCCATTCGGAAGCCCCACAGAGCCATTCGGAAGCCCCACAGAGCCATTCGGAAGCCCCACATTCTCCAGTGGGAGGTACCTGAGCCTTCCAAAGCTACCAGCTCTCCTGTGAGCTGCTCTGTGTGCATCCAACTAAACACCTTTGGTAGGAACTGCTCAAAGCACAACCCCTCTTACCCTTTGCAAAATCTGCAGAACTTAGAACCCTGCAAAAGTTCGCTGTCTCCTCGGGGCAAAGTTGTGAATACCAGTTGATTTGGAGAACAAAAGGCAAAATGCCATCAGGATACAGCTGGCTCTGACTCTGAAATGAAAATTCACTGTAAAACAATGTGATTATATTTCTACATCAGTATTGCTGTCGGTAAGGAAAATCCATTTCAGCGCTTAGTAGCAGTTGAAGCTGCTAAAGGACTTTATTTTGATGCTGTGATTTCATCAGGGTGCTTTTGGAAGCAGTTGCATTTCTGAAGCTTCATTTTTTTCCCTTTGATTGGGACTATTTCTGCAGCAGCTAGAAATTGTGGTATTTTTGCTGATGCTTGGAGACAGGTTTCGAAAGCTTTCCAACACTATTCTCATAAAAATCCCAAGCCAGATCCTTATTCCACCTGCAAACTCGGTGTCTTCCTTTGTCTTCATTCATTCTTCTCCTGAGTGACAAAGAGCATTTGCAATGTAACATGTTAATAAGTCCCTTTTATAAATTAAAACCTGCATGTTTCTCTGTGTTTGTTGAAGTCAAAACCACAGAGAGGATCACAGAGGTTTGATGTGATTCACTGATTCTGAAGAGGCTTTTCCACAAGCTTTAGTTGTTCACCTTTTTTGCTTTAATAGAAGGTGATTGTCGTAATGTCCCACAGGATGCGAGTTCAGTGAAACATCTGGGCTCACAGCTCCTCAACATCCTGCACGCAAGGGATGAGGACGAAATGAGGCTGAGACTGCTGAGTTCTTCCTTCAAATTAATACTTTCTTTTTGATCATTCTGCAAAGAACATCAAACCCTAAATAGGAACTTCTTCCCAGTGAGGGTGACAGAGCACTGGAACAGGCTGCCCAAGAAGGTTGTGGAGTCTCCTTCTCTGGAGACGTTTAAAACCTACCTGGACCTGTTCCTGTGCGACTTGGTCTAGTTGATCCTACTGTGGCAGGACGAATGGACTAGATGATCTTTCATGGTCCCTTCCCATCCCTAATGATTCTATGATTAAATCTCTAATGAAGAATAAGGACCAGCCACTTCCAGTGCAAATATGTTTAGCACATTAATTTTACTTCAATATGTCAAGAAGGAACAGTGACAGCCCGAGAGTGAGCAAGAAAAGTTGATGTTTTATAAGACCACCTTCCCAAGTTGGTTGAGTGCACAGGTGAGGAACACTGGGGTCTCTTCTAGAGGGGATCACAATCCCCTAGAAAGAAAAAGGCAGAATGTCACTGCTTCTGCTGTAATTCTTGGTAGGTCTGCCTAAAGCCTTGTCAGATATTCATCATGGTCACCTCAGATACTTCAGTAGCCATCGTATTGAGTGGGGAGACCTGCAGGTGAAAATGGGTGAGATCCAGCTGCTCATACAAAAGGCTCCAAATTATTTAAGCAGTCAACTGAAAGAACCACGTGAGAGCAACCCTCACAACACAACCTTCAAAAGGAAGGTTGTTTGCTTAATTAGGACCTACGTGGATGCTGCAAGCTGAAGGATGCAATTAACTTGTCTAGCTTCTCCCAACCTACACGATGATTTGTTTCTTTCATATTAAAATGTCTTGTGTGTTCCAGGGAGTGGCATATAAAAGCCATCTGCTCCCCCCCAACACCCTTCCAGAGGGGTAAGGGCTTGCAATTCTCACTGAAATCAAGTGCCCACCACCTAGGACATCAAGCCAGTGATCAAGCCTCTTGGCTTCTGAACAGAACTTGTCTGTGACTGGAAAGAACAAATTTATGGTAGACAATAGCAGAGAAAGTTCACGTTGACACTGCTGTGGAGGCTCCTGCACAACAGACCACAGGAACAACCCAAAGATTATGGGTTCATTGCAACCAAAGTCGCCCAGCAGACCAAAGCTAATTGCAAGTTTGGATATCAGGTGGGAATATGTTACTAGCCATTGGATTCCTAAGCTGTAAGAAACGTCAACCAAACCAGTGGTGCCCAGTAATAGCACTGGAAATCACAGGGATAAGCTGGGATCACAGAGTTATTGAGGCTGGAAAAGACCTCTGAGCTTCTCAAGCCCAACTTGTGACGTAACACCACAACATCAGGCAGACCGTGGCACTAAGTACCACATCCAGTCTTTCTTTAAACACCTCCAGGGACGGGAACTCCGCCATCTCCCTGGTGGTCCATTCCAATGTTTGATCACCCTTTCCATGAGGAGGTGCTTCCTGATATCCAGTCTAAACCTCCCCTGGCCCTGCCCTCTTGTTCTGCTGCTAGATGCCTGGGAAAGGAGGCTGACCCCCACCTGACTACAACCTCCCTTCAGGTAGTTGTAGAGAGTGATAAAGTCCCCCCTGAATTTCTTCTTCTCTAGGCTAAACATAGAACATAGGGAGTTCCACTTCAACATGAGAAGAAACTTCTTTACTCTGAGGGTGCTGGAGCCCTGGAACAGGCTGCCCAGAGAGGTTGTGGAGTTTCCTTCTCTGGAGACATTCCAAACCCACCTGAATGTACTCCTGTGTGACCCACTCCAAGTGGTCTTGATCTGGAAGGCATGTTGGACTAGATGATCTCCAGATCTTCCAACCCCTCAGTCTCTCTTCACCAGAAGAGCTGCAGTTCTGGAAGGCTGCTTTGGAACAGTGAAAGCTGGATCCATGGCCACCATGGCTATTAAACAAAGTGATTCTCTGGCCTTGGTGGCATTTTGTGAGTGCGAGGCTCAATCTGTGATTATTCTGAATTTCTGAAGTCAAACGTGGTGGGAGTTGCTGAATGCACCTTGTGAGGCTGTGAGGAAGGAACAGCTTCAAATCTGTTTAGTTCAAATACTGCTCTGCTGTGATGTGGGATTTGTCACTACTGCCTGTGAGTAAAGCTGTAGTAAACACCCTTTGACCTGAATGAAAGCTAATAAACTGCACTCTTTGGTCTAATTGACAGCTTTGGGGTGGGCAAGCATCTTCCAAAGTTGGCAACATTTCCACATACCCCCCCCAACTGCAGCCAGCCCCTGGGATGGCAGTTACTGCGGTCACAGAAAAGCTTCAGCTGGGAGAGACCTTCACGATCACCAAGTCCAACCTCTTCCTAGCCTTATCAGCACCACTAAATCCAGTTCCCCAACACAACAGATACCCTTCTCCTCAATACCTCCAGTGATGGGGACTCAACGCCGTCCTGGGCAGGCTGCTCCAGTGTCCAACAGGAGCAGGAGATTCCTCCTGACATCCAACCCAAACCCCCCCCGGTGCAGCTTAACTGGGTCTGTGATGGTAAAGAACCCTGATCTTTTCTTTCACCTCTTAAGAATACTCTAAACATCTCCCTGTGAAGACAGATGGATATGACAGGAAAAAATCCAGTTACTTGAATTTTGTGTGCTTATTGAGTTGAGCTTTACCTTCAGTCATTCCTTCTCTCATTATAATTTTTCTCATTAATACCTTCTTGCCACTTCACAATCTCACTTTCAGCGCAGATGTGATGCGTGATGATGAAATGATCCGTGAATGATCCTGATAATAAACCTCAAATCCTTATGGTCCAGGTCTCGGAGAGGAACTCCCAAGAGACAGGAAAGGTTTAAGAAGAAAATGGGTGGTTTAAAAGCAAAAGCAAGAAAACCATTCAACCACCTGCTTCCTAATTAAAGTAATACTTTTATTATTATTCAGGGAGGACCAAAACTCCTGCTACAAACCTGCAGACCTCGCTCTGCATCTCTTGGCATGGATCAGCCACGGTACGCAAAGATGCACGCTCTCTACAGGGATTAAGGATGAGAGGATTCAGACCTACTTCTCTTTTATCCTTTACTTTTTAAACAATTGCCCATCTCCAGTAGACTTGCACAGGTCTTAAATAATGTGCAGATTGTCTGTGTAAATCACTAGTCCATCATGTGCAGGTGCAGTTCCCTACAAGGAGTCAATTTCTTCCTGAAGATCAGTTAAATGAAGAGTGTTTCTAAACACTGGAAGTGATTAAACATGGTTAAAGCCAGCAAGGTAAAGACTACTTTGGATGCCAAATCATGACTTGAAACAGAGACTAAGTCCCACCTGAGCTTCAGGTAAGCATTTAGTAACTGGTCCTCAGGCAGCTTTAATCACTAACTGCTTAGCTGAGGTGAATACTTTGTGCATTAGCAGGTCGAGAGAAGTTCTCCTCTCCCTCTGCTCTGCCCTGAGGAGACCACATCTGGAATCTTGTGTCCAGTTCTGGGCCCCTCAGTTCCAGAAGGACACGGAGCTGCTGGAGAGAGTCCAGCACAGAGCCACCAAGATGATGAGGGGAGTGGAACACAAGGAAAGGCAGTGCAGTCTGCTGAAAGGTTCTTAGTGATGATTAAAGAGGAAAATAGAGATACTTCATAACACTGCTGAAGACGTAGAGGAAATCATATGCACAGAGATGTCTGTGAGCTCCTACAGAAATGTCCTAACATCCCTAGTGTACACACTGTCATTAGGAGAATCAGAGACTCACGGAATGTATTGGGTTGGAAAGAACCCCCAGAGGTATCACCTAGTCCAACGCTCCTGCAACAAGCAGGGACATCACTCACCAGACCAGACTGCCCAGAGCCCCTGCCAGCCTGACCATGAATGTCTCCAGGGATGGGGTCTCCACCACAAACTGTTCCAGGTCTAACCTAAACCTAAAACCTCTTTTCTGCTCTGCAAGCATGCTCAGGTCTCAAAAGATATCCCCTGTTAA
The DNA here is from genome assembly GCA_013400115.1 of Rhinopomastus cyanomelas. Taxonomy (NCBI): domain Eukaryota; kingdom Metazoa; phylum Chordata; class Aves; order Bucerotiformes; family Rhinopomastidae; genus Rhinopomastus; species Rhinopomastus cyanomelas. Next base: position 533,101 of record VXBP01010258.1, read on the forward strand.
TGTACTTCAGGTGTATCTCATAGGACTTCTTTTCCTTGGCACTACAGACACCATGTGGTGCTTCTGATAACTACATGGTCTCTGATAGCACTTTGCTCTCAGGAATTCCACGCAGAAGGACTAAGGCTGGCAACGCTGTGCCAGTGCAGCCTCTGTCCGTCTCTGCAAGTTAGGAAGAGGAATCCTTCCAGCAACCATGTAAGACTGGAAAGGGAATCAAAGTAGGAATCATATTGCCCAGGGAAGTGACATTCATACAGTTCAAGGTTACTTGTTTCTCTTAAATTATCCTGTTCACAAAAGGGCTGCAGTCATGGTTCTTTCTTCAGAGATAGTCAGACCTTTCATCCACAAAGTGCATTTTCATGATATGTTAAGCTCTAAAGCTGGCAGAGTATCACCACCCATGGATTTCCTTACATTGTGTCCTTCCTTATCCAAAAGAAGCCAATCCCTAAGGATTCAATGATCTGTATCTTCAATCACAGAATCACAGAACATTAGGGATTGGGAGGGACCTCGAAAGATCATCCAGTCCAATCCATGAGTTAAAATCTGGAATAGTCCCACTGATTAGTACCAAGTTATTTGTGACTCTAGATAAACAGGGAAATTTCAGACTGATTTCTACCCTAAAAACGTCCGTATTTAACTCCCTATCATTTTCACAAGTCCATTACCTGTGAGACGGATCCTTTGTACTTTATGTTTGTTAAAACTCACCACATACAAAGGAAAACTCTGTGCTTTGCTCTCATTATTTCACACGGTGAAAAGGAGGAAAATTACTAGATTTATGAGGAAAAAACAGAGAACCAGACATTAAGAGAGACCTTTATGTGCATGTGAGGGTTTGTTCTTCCCGAAGAGGCGAACACCAAGACTGCCTTTGAAGGTCCATTAAGCCATGGGCAGTCACAGCCACACAGCAGTGCTTTCTACTGTTAGAGGAGTCATCTAGGATGCACAACCCCACAGCAGCTGCTCGAGTCACTACTTCAGAAAGCAGCTGAAGTACATCAAACCCATAGAAATAACACAACCAAGTGTAACTCTTACCTGGACTGGGATGGGATGGGATGGGATGGTCTCTCCTCACAACACTGTCCAGTCTTGCTTCTGCTTTCCCTGCCACCACTGATGGTCTCTGCTGTGGCTCCAGGTGCATCTAGCTGGAAGGGTTTAAATGAGCTGGAACTGGTGGCAGCTGGAAGGTTCTGGCACAAGCTATAACAAGTGGCAGCTGGAAGGCTTTCCATCCATTGAGTGGTGCCTGTCCCGAGGCTGCTGGTTGCTCATCTGGTTAAGGATGAGCAGGAACTGGGAGTTTTGAGAGGACTGTGCTACCAGGGAGGCCACAAGCAGGCTCCTGGTGTCCTGCTGCAGCACCGGCACTGCTCCAGGACAAGAAGACTCTCCAGGAGCAGGGTAAGTTTATGTTTTCCTTGGGTTTGACAAATGTTGCCAGTTTCTCCAAACGTTTGGCTGTAAGGACTCCCAAATATTTACAGCAGCTGGTTAGGGAGGGAAACAAACAGCTCTGAGGGGGTTTTCTACCCTGTGTAGCTCTGCCAGCACAGATCAGCCTTCCACCCATCAATTCTGCTCTCAGCTGCATTTCTCCAGCTGGTTTTCTGCATCCTGGTGGTTAGAGCAGACTGATAATAAACAAAGGACCCACCAACCACAGCAGGACCACCTAGACCAAGTTGCACAGGAACACATGCTGGTGGGTTTTAAACACCTCCAGTGAAGGAGACTCCACAGCATCCCTGGGCAGCCCCTTCCAGTGCTCTGTCACCCTCACTGGGAAGAAGTTCCTTCTCATATTGATGTGGAACCTCCTCTGTTCCAACTTACACCCATTGCCCCTTGTCCTATCGCTAGATGACACTGAGCAGAGCCTGGCTTCATCCTCCTGACACCCACCCTCCACATATTTATCGACATTAATGAGGTCACCCCTCAGTCTCGTCCAAGCTCAAGAGACTCGGCTCCTTCAGCTTTTCCTCATCAGGGAGATGTTCCCCTCCATTCATCATTTTTGTGGCTCTGCACTGGACCCCCTCCAGCAGCTCCGTGTCCTTCTTGAACTGAGGGGTCCAGAACTGGACACAACACTCCAGATGTGGCCTCACTAGGGCAGAGTAGAGGGGGAAAAGAACCTCTCTTGATCTGCTAACCACCCCCCTTCTGATCCACCCCAGGATGCATTTGGCCTTCTTGGCCACAAAGGCACACTGCTGGCTCGTAGTCATCCTGCTGTCCACCAGGAATTCCTTCATTTATCACTGACTTTGGTGACCAAACTACCTATTTCACTTCAGCATGGAAACACTTTTTATATCCCTTAAGCCAAAGAGCCTTAACAACTTTGCAAGTAAAGAAATCACTTGTCTTCTATGGACTGGGGCAATAAAATCTTATTAGAAGCTAATTCTTTCTGAACAGCAATTTCTGAGTGGAAGGACTGGAATATACTGCTGATATTAAGGTTAATGCACAAAATCTTTTTCAAATGCAGGTAGGTCTTTTTATCCTCAGCAGAGCCCTGGGAAGAGGGATAAATTTAAGAAGGGTCTATCTGTCTGCACCTATTCTTTAGAAATTGGCTGTAATTTCTTCTCCCACTCCCTCCCCCCGGCCATTTCTGCCCATCTCCACTCCCTTTCCTGCTGTCACTCATGTTTAGATTTGAGCATCTTTAGTTGCCCTGTGGCTGGAAAGTGCAGCTGTATCACTAACAAAGCACTTTGTTAAGCAGCTGAAGCTAATAACAGAATAATAGAATCATTCACAGAACATTAGGCACTGGAAGGGACCTCAAAAGATCATCTAGCCCAATCCTCTTGACACAGCAGGATCATCTAGACCAAGCTGCAGAGGAATATATCCAGGCAGGTTTTAAACATCTCCAGAGAAGGAGACTCCACAACCTCCCTGGGCAGCCTGTTCCAGTGCTGTCACCCTCACTGTGAAGAAGCTGCTTCTCATATTGATGTGGAACCTCCTCTGTTCCAGCTTACAACCACTGCCCCTTATCCTATCACTAGATGACACTGAGCAGAGCCTGGGGACATTCTGATCGTACTCCAATTGTGAGAGCAAATAAACACTGGGATGGTCTTCCCAGGGAAGGGGTGGGTTCCTCAACTTCAGACAGGTTAACGCTCAGCCTGACAGGGCGCTGGGCCATCTCGTTTCAGCTGTATTTCTTTAGCTTAAAAGGCTGGACTGGATGATCCTTGAGGTCCCTTCCAACCTGGGACACTGGGATGTTGTGATAATGTTGTTATGCAGAACAAGGGCTTGCTGCTGTGGCAGCTGCAGGCTCACAACGCTAGATGGTCCCTGTGATCCAGTTTTACACTGCAGAACGCTCCGTAGTGGAGGAAGCAAGTACAACTCTGCAGCCAAGGGGAAAAGCAGTGTTGGCCCTCGGAAGTTACCACCCAGAACCACATCAAGAACTGCAGAAGTAACCCTGATGGTTTTCTCAGCCTTTCAAACTCGGGAGCGACGTGGCACTCCTGCTTCTCCCACCCAGAGCAGTGCAGTGCTTTGGAAAGTTCCTCAGGAACAACTGGCCAGCAGGCTTTCTCTGAAACGGGATCCACCCTGCAATCCAGAGGGGAAAGGCTAGATGAAAAAGTGAATGCAGGAATAAAGTGGAGAGCTTTTGAAATAATAGCAGATTGGGATTTTTTGTTTCCACACAGAGATGGATAAACTTGAGGCTGTGCTGTGCGGAAAGGGGGTTGTTTGAGAATGCAGCAGTTCCCTCTCTTGTTTTTAGAATTAAAACTCTGGAACTAATGAAATACTCGCTTGGGCAAATAGTCTTTGGACAATGACTCAAGTTAGATGGATCTGTGGAGGTCCCACTCACAGAATCACAGAACATGAGGGATCGGAAGGGACCGTGAAAGATCATCTAGTCCAATCCTCCTGCCAGAGCAGGATCACCCAGACCAAGTCACAGGTACATTTCCAGGCAGGTTTTATAAGTCTCCAGAGAAGGAGACTCCACAACCCCCCCCGGGCAGCCCCTTCAAGTGCTCTGTCACCCTCATTGTGGCGATGCTCCTTCTCATATTGATGTGGAACCTCCTCTGTTCCAGTTTACACCAATTGCCCATCTATCATCAGATGACATTGAGAAGAGTCTGGCTCCATCCTTCTGACACCCACCCTTCACATATCTATAGACATTAATGAGGCCACCCCTCAGTCTCCTTTTCTCCAAGCTAAAGAGACCCAGCTCCCTCAGCTTTTCCTCATCAGGGACATGCTCCACTCCCTTTATCGTCTTTGTGGCTCTATGCTGAACCCTTTCCAGCAGTTCTGCCTCCTTCTTGAACTGAGGGGCCCAGAACTGGACATAATATTCCAGATATGGTGTCATCAGGGCAGAGCAGAGGGTCAGAAGAAAGATCTCCATCTGCTAACCACCCCACTAAATCTACCTTTGCCGTGTCAGTCCACCATGTTAGGTGCATGAGGACATACAAATGCTACAGGGTGTCACACAGGTAGCATAGGAAAATGTTGATGTTTTTATGTGTGTCTATAAATATTTTAGCTTAGGAACATTTCTAGACTAGCATTCAGAACAGATTCAGTGCTTTTAGGGTTAGTTTTTAGGCTTAATAACTAGGCTCAATAGAGTATTGCAATGTGTAAGCATTCTAAGCACTGTGATGCTTGCAGAGTGCTAATGCAGCATCTGAGAGGACCCAGTGCGCTGCACCCATCTGCTGGTCCTAGCAGATAGACTGACTAGAGATGCTACGGTGCTAAAAGAAACCAGTGGGGTTTAGAAATGCAAACAAAGACAAATTACTCCAAGAGTCAGCTGAGAAAAAAGTTTAGGAAAAAATAATTGTTATAAAAATAAGTGTTAACATGTGGATCAGTGGCATTTTTAGAAAATCAAAGACAGTTTTAGAGAAGAGCTGCTCTCTCACAGTGCTCTTGAAGCAGAAGGAGAGTACACAGTGGTAGGAGTAATTTGGGGTTAGTGGAAGCCATCACTCTTTGCAGTGAAGGAGATGGAGATCTCTGAACCTCTATCCCTTCTGGCACAGTCTACGGGACCTTATCTGATGCTGAGTCAAAGTTCTCCTAACCACCAGTTCAGCTCATTAACTGGATGCTCTGTGAGGCCTTAGCTCTGCTGTACACTCGGAGGAAGACTTGTAGAGACACTCTGGCTGACTTCCCAGGAGCAGCTCTGTAATGTAGCTCTTCTCCCCCAATACTGGCCTCTGCATTTTTCCAGCATTTTCTCTTCCCTTCCACCGCCTACTCTTCTCAGTTTGACTTCTGTTATCTCTATGTGTTCTCTCTCTTTCTGGCTTTCCTGCAGCATTTATCTAGTTATAGCCTGTGTTTATCAGCCACACAGAGAACGTATCCAGCCCTCTTCTCCCTTCCTTGTACGAGCCTAAGGTGGGTAGGACCTCTTCAAGGTCTGGATCGATTTGATGTGGGTTTCATCTGCTTAGTCATCAGCATCTTCACAGATGGGTGCTTCTGAGGCAGGTTGCCCCAGCTGCAAAGAGAAGTGACCCAGGATAAGAATGGAGCAATAGCTGCAGGAGAATTTCAGAGCAGAAAGGTCACAGAATTCAACCAGCCATGCCAGAAATCTTTTAAGAAATATTAGGTGGCCCTAAATCCTTCAGTTTCACTTCAGTTTGAGAAGTGAATTCTGTTTGTATTAGACCAAAGAGGGTCGCTGGTGAAGATCACCTTTGTCTTCAGTAAAACCCACAAAACAACTGTAGCTGGAGAGCTGGGTGCTTTTGATTTTTTCATTGCTGCCAGGATATCCTACAGAGACAGAGAGAATCTGATGTTTTGAAACTCTACTTGCTTCTGTCCTTCCTCAAAATTTCTGAGAAAATTCTGCAGTTGTTTGCTAATAACTTTTTTTTTCAGCAGAGCCTGATGGTGCTGCCAGGGATGTGCCAGAGGACCTCTGCATCTGATAAGCACATTATCCATTGATAAGCACATTATCAATTCCCTGATAATTGCCAAGCCATCGAGATGTTCTTCCTTCTTGGCACCTTCTTAAATCCCTTAAATAGTTCAGCAAGCATCCAGAAGGCAAAAACCCCCCTTCTGACAGGTCTTCAGCAGGCTGGAGGGCTCTCTTGAGCTTCCACACCACACCACAAACCCTTGGCTTGATACCCTTGTCACAGATTCACGCCCTACAGTCATTCACAGTTCACCCCTTCACACTCTGCTTCCCTAAGTACCGTTTCCAAGGAGCTTTGAGATTCCCATCCATGTTCCACGTATTTCTCACCACTTTTCCTGATGAAGCAAAGCATGAATGATAAGAGTTTCCCTAAGTCCCTGTCTAGGGAATAGGGGCTAAGGGAGAAATGTGGAAAGGTGCTAGGAACACGTTCCTGCCACACAGTCAATCTGAAATTCTTTGAGGCTGAAGATTTGTGAAATCACTGCAGCTTCACTGTGAAAAAATGCCTATTTCTAGCTTTATTCCTTCAGTTTTCCTTCTTTCCCTCATAAATGCAAAGCTGTGAGGAGGATCACTAGAGTCTGGTGAAAAGGAAGGAAAGCTCTGACATAGGATGTGCTTTTCCATGCCCCCTGCTCTGTCTCTCCTCCATGTGGTGTCCACGTAGCCAGTGGGCTGTACACCAGAAAATAAGGGCGGGGGGGGAGAGTGGACAGAGGGAGGAGTCCAACCAGGCAGTTACAGAGCTGCATGATTTTACTTCACCCTGTTCTAAGGACAGACCAAAAAAATCAGGAAATCTGCATGGAGCAGCACTGACTCCTTTCAGTGTTCCCTCTTCCCCCCAGGCACAGTTCTAGCAGTGGGCAGCCAGCAGCACCGGCGTGGGCGATGCTGGGCACTGGTCCTGCAACAAGAAGGGCAGGATTAGACACACGAGTAGCTGGGAAAATAGCTCCAGATTCTTCCCCTTCTTTCCCGCTTCTTCCCCTTTCCCGCTTCTTCCCCTTTCCCGCTTCTTCCCCTTTCCCGCTTCTTCCCCTTTCCCGCTTCTTCCCCTTTCCCGCTTCTTCCCCCTCCTCTCCTTTCTCTTTCTTTTCCTTTGCTTTCCTTTGCTTTCCTTCTATTTTCTTCTCTTTTCTTTCTTTTCCTTTCATTTAACCTTTTATTCTTTTTTCTTTTCCTGTTTTCCTTTTTCTTTCTTTTATTTCCTTTTATTTTCCTATCTGTCTTTTCCTTTCATCTTCTCTATTTTCTTCTTTTCTTTTTTCCCCTTTTTCCCCTTTCATTCTTTGAAAAGAAAAGGAGTTATTTTCACTCCCTTTCCCTTTTGTTTTTTCTTTAATTTCTCTCCTGTCTTCTCCTTTCTTTTTCATCTTTTTTAATCTTGTTTTCCTTCTATTTTTTTTCTTCTCTCCTCTCCATTTGTTAGCTGGAGCCCAGCCCGTGCTCTGGCAGGATGTGCTGGCCATACAGCTCCTGCTTCTGGGTCCACTTCTTGTCCACGCATTGCTGCCTGGGGTGAGGACCACGCAGAAGAGAGTGATGATTAATAAAAGGGGAAGAAAGAAAGTGCGTGGGGCTGTTGTGGCAAACTGTTTGCACAACTAGTCTCCTTGGTCTAGTGGTCCTGCTCTAGGTTGGACTGGATGATCTTTCGAGGTCCCTTCCAATCCCTAGTGATTCTGTGACATAAAAGCGATTGAAGAAACAGCGCACAGGCAGGTGTAGCTTCATGAAAAGCTGCAAAAGGGAAGATCCGGAGGAATTCTGTTGCCCCCCTGCTTCCTCAGCCCTGTACTCACTTGCCAGTGATCACAGGCTTGCAGCAGAGAGCTGTTTTCATTGGGGAAGGTCCCAGCTGGCTGATTGGGTGGCCCTTACCCTTTGAACAGTTGCCAGATCCACTCCTCTAGGAAGGAGGAAATATTTTAAAACCCCTCCTGCTACAGCAAAAAACTGGACTAGACATCAGGAAGGTAGAATTAACCAGGTGATTGTAACCCAGCTTTATTTGCGTGGCCATCCTCATGTGAAAGCTTTAATTTACTATTAAAAGCCAAGATTATTTTGCAGGGGTCAGTCTCTTCTGCATTCAGCAACCAGCAGAAGTCGTTCAGTGGAGAGACTGGGAGAGCTCAGAGGGTGCTGGTGACATCCTCTGCAGTCTGCCTGCTGCTGTAGCTCGTCTCAAAGCAGCTTCCACAGAATCACAGAACAGCAGGGATTGGAAGGGGCTCTCTGTTCTGTGCCTCTTGTTAAAGAACAGTTAAAAAAACATATGAGTGGCTAAGTGTGAGGAGGATGGAGCCAGGCTCTGCTCAATGTCATCCAATGATAGGACAAAGGGCAACAGGTGTCAGCTGGAACAGCAGAGGTTCCACATGAATATGAGAAGAAACTTCTTCATGGTGAGAGTGACACGGCACTGGAAGGGGCTGCCCAGGAGGGTTGTGGAGTCTCCTTCTCTGGAGACATTTAAAACCCACCCAGACATGCTTCTGTGTGACTGGATCTAGGTGGTCCTGCTCTGGCAAAGGGATTGGACTAGATGATCTCTCAAGGTCCCTCTAATCCCTAATGCTCTGTGATTCTGTGAAGAGAAGAGTGGCCACCAGAGCAAGAGAAGGGATTCTCCCCCTTTACTCTGCTCTTGTGAGACCCCACCTCAAATACTACATCCAGATCTGGTGTCTCCAACATAAGAAGGACACAGAACTGCTGGGGAGAATCCAGAGGAGGCCACAAAGATGATCCAGGGGCTGGAGCTCCTCTGCTGTGAGGTTAGGCTGAGGAAGCTGAGGTTGTTCAGCCTTGAGAAGAAAAAGCTCTGGGGATACCTTACAGCTGCCTTCCAGTACCTGAAGGGAACCTACAGGAAAGCTGGAGAGGGACTTTTCACAAGGGGATCCAGCAATAGCACAAGGGGAAATGGTTTGAAACTGAAGGAGAGGAGGTTTAGACTAGATCTTAGGAAGGCATTCTTCAGTAAAAGAGTGGATTGTGAAATGGACCTTGCTGCATGAGTTGTGCAGTGCAGGAATCAGCATAAATCCTTGGCGTGGGCTCACATGAGGTACACTCTACATTGCCTGCTGAGGAATTAAAAAGTAGGGACTTACTGAGGCAAAGCAGCCACAAGAGACTGATGCAGGTGCTGCATGCAGATGCATCATCCCTCCTGGTTGCAGCAGTGATGAAGATGGATTAAGTGAGGGACACTTACCCAAACATGGGATCAGAAGGGATCTTGAAAGACCATCTAGTCCAATCCCCCTGCCACAGCAGGATCACCTAGACCAAGCCACACATGGAAGAAGAAGGTTTGAACAAGAGGGAGCTCCCCACTGCTGCTATATTTTCTGGGAGCTTAATTGCCATGCTTCACACTGCCGTGCGGTGAGATCTGAGCAGAGCAGCCAGACCCTATTTGGAATCCCCACTCTATCATTTAGCAGAACCTTATTTAGAACGCCGAGGCCGAGGCTTGAACTCCTTCGGTCGACCCCAAATAGCTGTTGTTACGGGCAGCCACGTCGCCTCTCTTACCTCAGCCTGCATTTCACATAATTGCCTGTCATCTTCATCCCACAGATCACTGCCTTGCTGCTGCAGCAGAGCTCCTCAGGAGATGTTTGCCACGTAGGTCTGCTTGCATTAGACAGAAGTCTCTCCCTGAGCTAGATGTTTGATTTTGCACTGGGCTTTGCTCTGTGTTACGCACCGCAGCACCGTCTACACTAACAAAGCTCTAGTCTGCCCCGGGCCAGCCCTGCAAACAGCCCGTTCTGGAGCTGCTGGAGGGAGCTCTGTGTGCACAATGAACTAAACGGGCTAACACTAAAGTGCTTGGAAAGCTGTGAAATACAAAGGCTCTCAAAGTCTGGGAGAGGCTGAGCAAACTCAGATCTCTTGGCAGCGCTTCGCTTTCTGCTTTTCTGCCAATGCCTGTGTTGACTTGCTGTTGCATTCGTGGAAATACTTACCTAAGTGAGGGAGGTGCACATGAATCTCATCGGTTTCATAGAAAACGAAGCAAATGCAGGGACATTTAAAATGCAGAGAGCTACACACTTGCCTCTAGGTTTCGTTTCTTCCCTTCTCTGGTTCAGCTGAATTTTAGCCGGCTGGAAAATCACGAGATTTCTGGGAAAAATAAACTGCTCTATCTATTGTGAAGCCAGTGGTCCCTCCCAAGCTGTAAGAGGTGAAGCTTCTGGAAGAAAAAGACACTGAAGTTTTCCAAAGCATCACAGATCGCCCACATCCCCACTCACACAGTGTCTCTGGCAGTCAGTTTTTACAAGGAGGCACTTTGCTCATTCAGCTTTAATCCAAATACCAGATGCAGCATCTCATTTCCCCTCCCTGCAGAAGCTGGAATGGCTTGTGCAGAGCTCGTCAGTCACAGTCCCACCACCTCACAGAGAGGCTTCCTGCAACTTCTTTTTGTTAGGTCGTATTTTGGTAGAGGAAAAGGGAAACGAAAAGGAGAAGGGGGCTTTACTCTGTGTACTTTATCAAATACAAAGGTGTGATGCATCATTTTGGCAGCACTGGCATTCACGATGTAAGAGTAGGGAAATTATTACCACCTCAGAGTTTTGTTTTCCCAGGAATTGATTGGACTGCTCATGGTGGGGGGGTTAGAACTGGATGATCAGGTGGTCCCTTCCTACCCTGAGTGATTCTGATTCTATAACTTCTCCAGTGAAGTGATCCTGCTGTGGCAGGGGGATTGGACTAGATGATCTTTTGAGGTCCCTTCCAATCCCTTATGATTCTGACTCCTTGAAGGTCTTCTCCAACCTAGACAATTCCACGATTCTATGAATGGCAGAAGATTTTACAGACATGAGATTTAGGGGTTTTTTGGGGTGGTTTTGGTCAGCCACCACATTCACTTTAGTCTTGACAGCATGTTGAGGATTCCAAAGCCACCGCAGACGTAGTGCTGTCACAGCTCATCCTTGGATTCTGAGTGACAGTGCACTGATCTCATCCTGCAGTGTGATGTCACAACACCACCCCAGATTACCAACTGAATGTCCTTTCACTATTACAGCAGGAGGCCCAGCTCAGATACAGATGCCTCCCTTGTTGACATCTCCCTCTGGAGAAGAGGTTTACCCTGCTGCTTCCCAATCAGCAAACATCCTGAGTGTATGTATATACCTAGGAAAACACAGGACGGGCAGAGAGCATCAGGTTCAACCATCCCAGATGCCAAAACATAAATTATAGTGTAATAGATGTCTATTTTAGGAGCATCTGCACAACACCCCATCCACGTGACCCTGCTAAGGAAAACAAGTCCTGTGGAATCCTCAGGCTTTTGGTTGCAGAACCTGCAGAACTTTCAGTGTGTGAAGAGTGCTCACAAGTATCTGTGTGATAGCCTCAAAAATTCATCCAGTTACTCACCAATGAAAACAACTCCTTGTTCACTTACAAACAGCAGTTCCATCACCTTTGTAATCCACGACAACAACTGTGGAAGCAAGAGCAGACTCACTAGTATTTTGAGATTTTATTGCAACCTACTTGGATCCATCTGCAGCCATTTCTTCCTCTGTGATGTTTCATGAAGCTCTACAGAAGCTGCAAATCCCTGTCACTCTTGCTGTAATGACATGTTCCAGGTAATTGTGGGTTTCTTGGGAGGTACTCGCCTCTACTTCCAGACATAATTAAAGGAATTTTTAAAACTTCTGAGTAGTCTTTGCAAATCTAAAAATAGGAGCTTAATTTACAAATGTTAGGGTGGAATAGAAAAGGAGTGAGCCAAAACCAGGGCACTGTCGTGCTCATTTGCAATACTCTGAACAAAGCAGCTCTTCAGACTTGGCAACTAAGACTTCTCCCAGGCATCTGGGTTGCCACTCAGTGGGACCTGGACAGGCTGCAGAGCTGGGTGGGGAGAAATTTAATGAACTATAACAAGGATAGTGTAGAGTTTGGTATCTGGGCAAGGACAACCCCAGGTACCAGTACAGGTTGGAGACTGACCTGCTGGAGAGCAATGTAGGAGAAAGGGACTTGGGGGTCCTGGTGGACAGTAGCATGGCCATGAGCCAGCAATGTGCCCTTGCCAAGAAGGCCAACAGCATCCTGGGGTGGATCAAAAATTGAGGTGGTTAGCACATTGAGAGAGGTTCTCCTCCTCCTCTACTCTGCCCTGAGGAGACCACGTCTGGAATATTGTGTCCAGTTCTGGGTCCTTCACTTCCAGAAGGACACAGAACTGCTCGAGAGAGCCCAGTGCAGAGCCACAGACATGATGAGGGGAGTGGAGCATCTCCCTGATGAGGAAAGGCTGAGGGAGCTGGGAAAAAGGTCTAGGTGATCCTGCTATATCAGGGGGATTGGCCTGGATGATCTTTTGAGGTCCCTTCCAATCCCTAATGATTCTATGATTCCTAACATGAAATGAGTGGACAACCTACAGTAATTAACTTCTGGAATGGTGACAGGACTGCCAGTTCTGGTGGCAAGTAGCCATTGTTGTTTGTGGTTTTCATTTCTGTCCACAAGGAACTGGATAAATCTGCTCAACGGCAGGAATCTGTGTGACCATTTGCTTATATGATTGCCAATCCCTGATTGCAAAGGTCAGGGTGATACCATCAAGGTAATTTGACATGAAGCTGTTTGCAAGATGGTTTTTATTTACTCTGAACATATTGCATTTCCTTTGGGAATGGCCCAAGCCGAAAGGTGGGGGGCGGGGGGCAAGTAAATGAGCAGTGTGCTAATGAGCTGCCTGGGGCTGTCATTTACACTAATTAGGTGTTTGCTCTGTGTCCTTTGGGTATGCTGAGAGAAATGCATGGGTTTCACAGGGAATGTCACCCCCACAGGGAATGGTGTAGGTCTGTGAAAAGAGGTACCAGCAAAGAAAGGCACTGGCTCTTACCTTGGCTGCTGGCTGTAGCCTCCTTCCCCTGGTTCTGACTTTACAGTGGATTAGATTTTTTGTAGGATCATAGAATGTATTGGGTTTGAAGGGCCCTCCAAAGGTCATCTAGTCCAAGTCCCCTGAAACAAGCAGGGTCATTCTAACCAGACCAGATTGCCCACAGCCCTATCCAGCGTGATCTTGAGTGTGTCCAGGGATGGTGCTTCCACCTCCTCTCTAGGCAACCTGTTCCACCACCCTCTCATTAAAGAACCTTTCCCTAGTGTTGAATCTAAATCTCCTGCTATCGTTCCAAATCACACAGAACAGTCTTCCCTAGCCTTCTGAGAGGCCTCTTCAAGGGATTGGAAGGTGGCTATAAGGTGCCCCTGGAGCCCTCTCCTCTCCAGACTGAGCAACCCCAACTCTCTCAGCTTGTCTTCGTAAGAAGACATTTTTTGGCTACAGTTAAAGTTGGATTGAAAAAGTAATTTGGGCTTTATCAGAGCACTAAAGGATGATGTTTTCATGCTGTTGCATCACCAGCTACGCTAAGCAGAAGGAGGTCCTACTGGGGGGTCGTGGATAGTCAGGAAAGGAGGACCCTGGCATTCTTTAGCTGGCTGTGGTTTCTGCATTCAAGGTATAAACTGGCAGGAGCTACTGGGAGGAGACTCTAAGAGCCTGGCCCAGGGGAGGAAAATGACCACAGCCAAGCTGACCTGTTAATGGAAGAAGCTGAAAAGAGATCGATCTTCATTCATAATCTGATTCTTGAGGTCCTCTACAGGAAATCTGAACTCTCACAAATGGTGCAGGTTGCTGAGCTGGGAGGTTCTACAGAAGGGACGGAGTTGCCTTCAGGAGGGAAACGGGGTGGGGGGAGACTTTTCTTTCTTGCATATTCATAACAGTTAAATAGTGGAGGGTTTTGATTGGCTTGTAAGTTGCGTTTGATTGGCCTAGAAGCTGTAAAGGGGGAAAAAAAACCGAGTAGAAATTCCATTCTGCTTTAATCACAGCCCACTCCAAGCTTCCCTAATGACTTCCAGATGCATTCTTTTTATGCAATTGTTTGGCACAGCTTCCAGACAACTTTTGGGTCTGTTAGCAAGAAAAAAGAGAGGGGAGGAAAAAAGAAAAGCCCTCACTCTGCCCTCCTCTCTCTTCTAATAGAAACCAGATTTCATTCTGATTATATAAACGTGTGATGAGCTGGAGAATTAAAGTGCCCATTGCTGCCTTTCTTCAACCTCTAGGACTTTGGATACACAGCGAAGGAAAAATAGTCACCTAAATTCCTTGTAGGGAAAGAGATGAAATTAGATTCCACAGAATCAATCCGTATTTGTGTAAAATAGCAGGAAAATAAACCCAAAAGCACTTTCTCTGCAAACTTAAAACAGGCATTCAGATCGATGATATTTTCCAAAGCTGTCCGACTGAAAGAGTTTTTAACTTAATCTCATTTGTAAAACTTGTCTCTAGCTGCTGCCTTTCTTCATTCATTAGGAATTCTTCCATCAGTGGTTGCTCATGAACAAGTGTTCCCCTCCGGGTTAAGGCTGGGCTGGGAACTAGAGGAATGACAGTTGCCCTCTATTAGCCCCCACCACAGAATCACAGAACATTAGGGATTTGAAGGGACCTGGAAAGATCCCTTCTGCAAGGGGAAGAGAAAGGGAATAATGGAGAGAATGTTACTGATCAGAAAATCAAATAAAGCTGCCTTGATGGAAATCAATCAATGTAATGAAATATGCATTAATATATTCAAAATCACTAATTGCTACTGTAACTGATGCTCGGGGGCAGTCCCTTGGCAAGTCCCAGCAGGACTCCGTGGCAGACAGGGACCAGATGCAGGAGCTGGATTCTGGAACTGGATTTGGGAATCCACGGATTGGGATCTAAGGCAGAATGGACAAAGTCCTCTTCAGCTGCTAAACACTGAAGAAGACAGCTTGGCCCCTGTGGCCTCTCAGCTTTATCCTGAATATGAATACATACCAAATATATGGTGTGGAACCCCTCGTTGGTCAGTTTAGGGTCACTCGTCCTCTTTTGCTATTTTGTAGATATCCAGTAACCACAAACATCAGGTGTTATCACTTCTAGAGGCAGACACTGTCTGCAGACACATGTCATTAACTTCAGAAAGCAGAGAAGACTGAGCTGAAAAGTAAAATCAAACAGAATTAGTCCTGTTTGAACCCAAACCTTCCCTAAAACCATTAGAGTAGAATAGAACAGAACAGAACAGAACAGAACAGAACAGAACAGAACAGAACAGAACAGAACAGAACAGAATAGAATAGAATAGAATAGAATAGAATAGAATAGAATAGAATAGAATAGAATAGAATAAGCAAGGTTGGAAAGGACCTTCAAGATCAGATACAACCATCTGCCCCGCAACTCCTAACCACTAAATTATCCAGTCATGAGGAAGGATAATTTGTTTCATCCCCTATTTTATAGAATCATAGAATCCTTAGGGATTGGAAGGGACCTCAAAAGATCATCCAGTCCAATCCCCCTGCCACAGCAGGATCACCTAGACCAAGTCATAGAGTCAGTCAGGGTTAGAAGGGACCACAGGATGTGCAGATGTTCTTGCAAAAGTCTTCTCAACACCTTAGCTCTCAATGGTTTTGCCTTTTCTTTGGGAAAGACCTAATGATAAATCTGCTTCAGAGAAAGAAGCAGCCCCAGGAGATTCATGACCTTTTCACTTGCAGCTGACACAGCCAGGTCAGCTCTACCCTTTCAATTAACCGACTTGCAAAGATCCCCTTCAGCAAACATTTGCCTGATTCTGTGAAGTCAGGGCTTGCTGTTGATGGAGTTGTAAAAAACTTGTCAGGCAAACATTTTTACTTTAAAGCAAGGTATTTCAAATTAGAAAATTTTGCTGAAGATTCATCATTTTTACCGCAATGTTGAGTATTTGTAAGTTTTCAGTGATGTTTTTACTTCAGAATTAAGTCAACCTCTTGCTTACTGGCTTCCTCTTCCCTGTGTATCCTACTATAAATACTGAAGGGTTTTGTAAAAAAATGTGGGGTAGAAAAATAAAGGGTTTAAATTAAATATAATGTAATTTAAAATTATTAAATTAAATTAAAAAATTAAAGGCTTTAATTAAAAACCTTTTTTAACTTTTTAAGTAACAAAAGAGGTTTTAGAAAAATGCTAACATAATAATAAGCACTTAAACATTATTAAATGAGTACATTATCATGAAAAAATTCAATATTATAAATATTTATTACAAATTAAATATGAAGAGCTTTTCATAGAATAGCTGAGATCAGAAGGGACCTTTGCAACTAGTGTAAATTGGGTATTTACCAAACTTTGAAACACAGAAAAATCTCCATCGTTTTTAATACTTATTTTAATAAATGGATTAATAAATGTGTAGAATTTTATAATGTTCATTATAAAGAAATATTTCCAATAATAAATATTTATAATATGAATATATCATTATAAATAAATATTTCTAATATGAATATATATTTATAGTTTTCTCCTTTTCCTGTTGGTGATCTCCTATTTTCTATAGAGCTAATCCATTTAAGACATTTGTTTTCACAAGCATTGAAGACACCCCCTTGGCCTGCACGATGCTGAGCTCTGGTCCAGGGGGCACTTTACCCAAGGCCGTTCCTAGATTCTCCCCAGGCTTTAGGCTGAGCCTGAGCCCGGACTATCACTAGCATCTTCTTGACACGTCATCGAGCGAGACAAGCCAGCTTCTCAGAGCGGAGTTCCGACACAAGGTTCTTTTATCTCTCCCCGCACAGACCGTCCGCAGCCCGGTCGCGATGCCGCGTGTGTCTTTGCAGCCTGTTTTTTCACTCCTGTGCTGCACAGAGATGCGAATCAGCTCGGCTGAAGTTAACAAAACACTGCCACATACGGGTTTTGTGTTCCAGCAAGGAGCAGGGGAACTTTTTTAGGCAGCCGGGGAGAGGAAGCTTAGACGTTTCCATTCGTTAGACTTGCCCAGGAGACCGGAGCTCATCCTCTCGGTGCTTCTCTAGAAGAAACACAAGCACCTTCGCTGCTGGGCTGCAAACTGCAGCTGAATTGCATCCCTTGCTAAGCAGCCAGCCACATCCTGAAGTGCCCTCTGGCTTTATGCTACCTCTTTGTGTTTATAAGGAATACTGCTACGATCCTAGCATCACTTTCCACAACCAAACTCTACTGAGTAGCTAAGAGCTGAAAGCTTTAGAGGTGACTGCACTTCCAACTCAGGATAGTGCAGCGCGGGCACACACCATGGAAAAGTGTCCTTTTCCACAGTGAAAAATGCCTTTTTCCATGGTGCAAAGGAAAATGTAAACTCCTTTGGGGTCCGAAACAGACCAGCGGGGAGTAGAAAGGCGCTTGGTCCAAACACCGTGTGCTCGTGGGTTAAAGATGCTAACGCTCTCATGCAGCGCAAGAGAGCTTGCGGGTCAAAAAGCAGAGGATTCCCTCCCCCGCTCCCTGCTCTGCTGGAACATTTCTTCCAGGGATTTGAGAACTGCAGGATGACGTGGAAGGGGGTAATAAAACCCTCCTAGTCTCCGGGTGTTCCACAGCCTGGCCCGGCTCGCAGCAGCTCTAGACATTTAAAATTAAAAGTCCCAGGGAGCGAGTGACTCATTGTGGCTCCCAGCTTCTGCCCATTCAGACGGGGCAGGCAAAAGCGGCTGAAGATTCCCCTTGCAAATGTCTCCGTCCTGCAAACTCGAGCTCAATCAGAACAATAATTTTACATATCTTTGTCAGTTTAGGAATTGCAGCAAAACAAATTGAACATCCCGAGATCTAAGCCATCCTCAGTGTTATTGAGTTATTGAGTTATTGACACATCCTCAGTGTGTCAGGCTAAACTCTTCTGCGGAAAGAAAAGGGGGAAAAAGGCTTTGCTTCTGTTCCGGGTGCTTCGCTTCTACTTTTCTTCTCTTTTTTTGGTGCTGTGTGGCTTTTAATTTGGAATTGTTGACCCTCTTCTTGTCTCCACCGTCGCAAGGGACATGTAGGAGCAAAGCCTATAATTGGAAAGGGCTCAGGAAGCTGCCACGTCTGTGGGGCTGCGGCACACAGAAAGAGGCGGAGGTAGCGGGAATACCTTCTACTTGACAGACTTGGAAAATCTGGTGCCACATCAGCAGGAGCCTATCCCAGCACAGCCCTCCCGGTCACTGCAGAAGGGAAAGGCGCCGCGTAAGGAATTCAAGGCAGGAAGCTCTTCCCAAAGTCCTGCTAATGGCTGCCTTCCTGCCCTTCACACCTCAGTCAGGCTGATAGGTGATAACACATACTTCAAACCTCGCAGCTGAAAGCCAAGTATATAATTCTGTTTAGGACACTAGAACTTACTATCTCTGTGATCAAAAGCCTCACAGTCCACTTCTCTGTGTGCTGGGGGAAACTGAGGCACAGAGAGTGGGAGGGTATGGCATAGAATCATACAGTGGATTGGGTTGGAAGGGACATCCAAAAGTCATCTAGTCCAACCCCCACCCTGCAGCAAAAAGGGCCATCACTCACCAGACCAGATTGCCCAGAGCCCCATCCAGCCTGACCTTGAATGGCTCCAGGCATGAGGCCACCACCACCTCTCTAGGCAACCTGTCCCAGGGATCCACCACCCTCAGATTAAAGAACTTTTTCCTGATGTCTGCCCCATCCTCCTGACACCCACCCCTCCACATCCATCAGCATTAATGAGATCATCCCTCATTTCAGTTAATTGTTAGTTGTTAGAGTCCAGGATGCCAGTTCTGAGCTTCTTGCTGCAGGTGTCCTCAGAAAATAAAAGAGAGGGTGTTTACTTCCTCTTGTCTGTATCTCAGACACAGTGGGTCTGAGGACAGAAGATCCTGCTGAGGTGCCCACTGTAAAAAACACCCTTTGAATTATCAGAATTAGCATCATATCCTGATTATTGAGTATTATTAAGATCCATTCTTACCACAGACTCATAGAATCATTCAGGTTGGAAAATACTCTTGAGATCATCAAGTCCAACATACTTGACCTAAGATGTAAAAAACCATACAGAGAAGAACAGGATCACATAGAAATTTGAATGTGATCATATAAAGCTCATATTTGGAACAATAAGGAGAAACAAATACCAGAATCCATAAAAAAATGAAATGAATTAGGTTTTCCTGATTACTAAAAAATGAAAGAAAGGTTTTCCCAACAGTCATGTTTCATGTAGACAGGAGCAGGTTGATATGGATGTTAGAAGGTGAATATTAAAGTATCCAAGAACTACTTATCAAATTTTTGTTAAAAGTTGAAAGACATCCTAAAGACAACCACATGGATGAGTGTTGGATCACCTAGGAAACAAGTTATGAACTTTCCCCAGCTGGTGAGTGATGTTCAGACATCTCTTTTGCCTGTCCTCAGGGCCATACTGAATATGAGCTCCTGAATGTGAGCTCCTGGTGTGGGGAACAGAGGCAGTGTCCCATGAGGAGAACTTAGTCATTTAGACATTATTTAGTATCTAAATTCTGTACTTGTGTGAGATCTGAAATGAAATGTGTGTGCAAGTCCCTCCTCCTGATACCGCTCTGTACAGACATCCTCGTGTGTGTGCTGGATCTGACACAAACCGAACTCCCACCCTTCTAGTGTCCATTTCACAGGAAAAATCAAGGTGGTGAGAAGAGGCAGAGTGTGGTGGCAGGAAAGCAGCTTGTTGCCACCCAACTCTGTTCCATTAGTGCCCCTCTTTGAGAGGGACCTGCAGGACTTGGATGCCAGGCTAGAGGAAGTATTTACTTTTCTCAAACAACATCTGGCTCTTAATGAACTCCCCAGGTGGCCACGTTGGTGGTTTCTAATCTGTGATGTGGTTAGAGCTCTGTGTGGACAGTCTAAAAAGCCCATCTTGTCAATGACTGGTTCATTCAGCCTGAACTATTTTTGTTGGACTTGGCGATACTGCGGGATCCGTGTAACCTCGCTGAAGCCTCTCCTGAAGTGGGTGCTTGAAAGGGTCTACAGTTCAGACCGGGAAAAGCGACGGTGTGTTTGTGTGCACAAGGTTTAGTACAAGCAAACTGCCCTCTGACCAGTCCTTCCGAAACACTTCATTCAAATTATCGTATTTGCATCCTTGCTGAGGAAATAAAACACATTATGCACCTAATGAGCCAGCAATGTGCCCTTGATGATCCTGGGGTGGATCAGAAGTGTGGCGGTTAGCAGATAGAGAGATGTTCTCCTCCCACTCTACTCTGCACTGGTGAGACCACATCTGGAGTATTGTGTCCAGTTCTGGGCCCCTCAGTTCAAGAAGGACACAGAACTGCTGAAGGGAGTCCCGTGCAGAACAACAACCATGATGAAGGGAGTGGAACATCTCCCTTATGAGGAAAGGCCCCTATAGGGAGGAATTTCTTCCTAAGGTCTAATCTAAGTCTACCCTCTTTTAGCTTGAAACCATCCCCTTTGCCCTATCACTAGAGTCCCTCATAAAAAGTCCCTTTCCAGCTTTCCTGTATTTCCTTCCAGTAAGAAATTGTATTCTAGACATTTCTGGGTGCATAACAGCACAGACTCCTTCTCCTCACTTTATCTGCAAAGTCTAGTAAGGTTTTCATCACTTGGATCAGTTAGACACTCCTGCTGCTGAAGTGCAGTAGGACTTTTTTTGTTGGGAAGACACCCAGTCTCTGTCTTATTACCTCTTGTCCAATAAGAATTGGGGCAGCAGAAGAGTTTCACCCCCCAACACTGATTCGACACATCTCTTCTGCAGAATGGGTCATTCTTCAGGTGATTTTCCTGCAACTCAGCAGCACTGCCTTTTCCTTTTGCAAGAAGCATGAAGGACTGAACAGCACTTTTTTTCTGATGCCAGTGAAACTCTTACACTCCCACAAGCACAGGCAGCCAACACAACTTCTTCACATTCCTATGGTCCGCACAGAGATGGGACTTACGTGGCAAGATGGCCCCAAGCTGCTTGGTACTATGCCCAGGAAACAACTTTCAACTTAAAAAATCAACCAGGAACTTCAGAGGCTACAAATCATGGAATCATTAGGGAAGGTTATCTAGTCCAATCTCCCTGACACAGCAGGATCACCTAGACCAAATCTTGGTCCCAAGCTTAGTCCAATTGACATCCTCTGCAGAGCTGTTCTGTGATGGTGAGGCAAACCAGAATGATGAGCGAGCGGGCAGATATGCCGCTCAGTAGTTCAGTATTAAAGCTGCAGGAGCCACTGGGACTGTGAGGGTTTGCTCAGCAGGAAATGTAGCCATGGAACTTCTTGCAGTGGGAAAACTCAATTCTCTTTCTCCGCCTTCATTTCAGACTGCACAAGCAGCACAGGAAAAAATTGTGGGCATCTGAATCCGCTTAAACACTCTAAACTCATGGGGTAAATGCAGCCACGTCTCTTTGTGTTGAAGAAGGGTTATTGCTTTTGAAAAAACACAGCAGATCTGGTAGCAAACGGGCTAAACACCTGACTGAGTCACCTAGTTAAAGCAACATAAAGTACAGTGCGGTCTGATCTCGACTTCCCTGGATGTGTTCCTGTGTGGCTTGGTCTAGGTGATCCTGCAGTTGCAGGGGGTTGGACTAGATGATCTTTCGAGGTCCCTTCCAATCCCTAATGAGTTTATGATTCTGTGATTCCAGGTCAACAACCTTGTATAAAACAGAATTCAATCACATCCAAAGACAGACATCACTTTAGCTTGGGAACAGGTTGTTGTTTCCATGACCAACCCATGCCCAGTAATCTGTTTCTTCCTATTGTGCTCCTTGTCCGGTGTTCAGACAAAGTTCCTGGGGTAGGAGGCTGGAAAAGAAAACACAGTCTCTTGCTACAAACTGTTAACGGACTCTAGCTTCGCTTTGCTCACTTGGAGTATTTTGCTTGGCTTGGCACGTTGCTCTGTTTTTTCTGGAAACCTCTCATTTTTCCTGCTGGCCTGCCTTCCAAAACCACAGGGCATCCAGAAAGGATTGTGCAGCTCTGCTTCAAGGAACGCTCACCTTAGACTTGCCTGCAGACCTGCGCCCTGCGTTTTCAGGACAGCGTTTACACGAACGACAGCTCTTTGTCCCCCTGTGTTTTCGCTCTCTGAAGAGCACAGGGGCAGAAGCTGCAGCGAGTCGAGGGGACCTTCCAGCTGGCGTCTCTAATGGAAATGATTACCGCAGAAACATTTGCAATCACTTAAGCGCAGGCTCCCGTGATGCTTAGCAGAGAAGACTGAAAACAATTCAAACTAAATGCAGTGCGATCGAAACAGGGAAGGCAGAAATGAAAGATAATTTGCAGCAAACAAAGGAGAAGCCTCTCTCACTACCAGGGCTCATTAGCTGTAAGATTTTACAGTTAACTCCACTACCCTGCGACAAATACGTGGAAAATTAACACATATGGAACCTGCATTTGTTCTGCAGCTCAGCTACAGTCATCCACATCTGTTTCTGGTTTAGTTATACCTTACTCTGGCACCGATTCAAAGACCAGCCGTGGAAGTGAGTCTGGGGCTGGGACTTGACTGGAGTAAGTGGACGCTGCTCCACCGAATGAGTTAAATCAGCTAATAACGTGCTGCTGCATTTCTAGAGGCACATATTTATAGAGTTTGCCTCCCTTTCACTCCTTCTGTATCTGAAAATGTCTTCTGCACAGGAAAAGCAGAGCCCAGACTTTAGCCAAAGCCTTCAGCCCCTATAACTGTGTGTGGAGTCCTTTGTACCAGCAAGAAAGAGATCCTAAACCTTCTGGAAGCAGTCAGGAAACAGTGCACGTTCCTAGAGAATTGTGTTAATTTCGATGTTTAAGGGGATTATTGATACAGCTACAAGTGGACAAGCTGAGGACACCACGTGATAGGTGTGTGTGCTTGACCATGCAGATGTGTGCCCTGCATGTATATGAGAAAACAATTCCACATAAAAACAACTCAATGAGCAGCCAAATCCCTAGTAAACAAGTTACTGTACCAGGACAAACTGCACTTTCCCAGACAAGTGGGTACTTTCCCATGAATATACTTAAAAGTGAAGAAAATAATCCCCTAGATGGCTTCAGCATTTTATCTCTAAAGACTGAAGTAGTTGTATAACCTTTTGACCCCTGTTTCTTGAGTTTTGGTGGTGCGTTGAGTCCTTTCACACAGTTTTATTCAGAATCTTTACATTTTTAAATTAAAATAGTAGAATACAAGTGAAGTTTTACAGCTGTACATTTTTTAATGTAAAATCTTTGTTTTTTGAGGGAACTAGGACTTTCTGTGAGAAGGATTTTTCCAATAGTTTATGAAAGCAAAACAACACAAGTGTTCTTCTGTAGCCAAAACATAAAGCCTGACTTTTGCATATTCCCATGTTATATATCACAGACTCACAGAACATCGGGGATTGGAAGGGACCTTGGAAGATCATCTAGTCCAATCCCCCTGCCAGAAGTATGTAAAACTCAGCCTTCTGCCTAACTTCCATAGGAGAGTTTTTAGCAGCAAAAGTCTTCCCAATTTTGTAAAGCCTTTCAGCACTTCACAACAAATGCATTGAATTTATTCTCACAGCATGGTCATCGGACAAGGACCCGCTGCTATGGGCTGTTAATCCCTGAGAAACTGATAAGTGAAATTTGAGATCCATCATAACTCTGAAAATTCAAACAAAACCAGCCTGTTCCTGTGAGACTTGGTCTAGGTGGGCCTGCTGTGGGAGGGGGATTGGACTAGATGATCTTTTGAGGTCCCTTCCGATCCCTAATGATTCTATGATTCTATGATTCATGAGCTAGATCTTAAATATATAATAAAACTAGGACAAGAATACACCTAAATATATTTATATAGAGAAATACATATGCTAATATGGGAAAACATTTTATATATTAAACAACAAATATTATATATGGGGTTTTTATACCTTTACATACAATGAGAGGAATAATAGATCATTTCTGAATTCAGTCCAATGCCAGTCAAAAGGATTTGCAAGAAAAAATGCTTTCATTTCCCCTTCTCAATAGTACATCTCGGGAACTTGGTCTAAGAGTTCCTGAGAGTTGATTGCTCTACAGGGATGTCACCCTGTGAAGAACCAGCTCTTGTGCATTCCTCATACCGCTAGTTCAGGATGTGTTTGTGTAAAGCATGTTACCAAACTACAGCTTGTAGAGAAACAATTCTGTTTTTCATGGGTGTCTTGTTTGTGTGTAGTTCATCTTCCATTACACACAGATTTAAACAGGGTCTCACTGGTGTATGACACAAGTTAAAACCTACTCTGTCCCTTCTCAGGCACCACCACTGCCCCAGGAATAGGCAGGAATGGCTAAGGTCAGTCTGCACATCCATCCACAACTCCCATGTCAGAAAAGAAAAGGACAAGTGAACGACTCAGTCCCGAGGAGACAGTTAGAGGAGGTTAAATCCAGGATGTTATTCCAGTCCATGAATCCTGCTACCACATGGGAGAGGAAACAAAAGTCAGGCACTTTCCATCCAGCTCTTCCCTCTTACCCAGAGCAGGAAATCCCCACTCACGACGTTGTAAACCTCCCCAGAACCCAGTTCTCCCCAGGCTCTCAGAGAATTTCACTTCCCAGGTCAAACACACCACAGAGCTGGCCATGCAGCTTCTAGGTACCTCATCCACAGCATCACAGAGCTTACAGCCCGTTGCAGAGACAGGCAGAGCCTGCTGCCTGCTTAATTTAATGCAATAGTCTCCCACCTGCTCAGTGGGAACTGCGTGGCTCCTGCAAACACTTCACGTTCAGAACACAGGGAGGGGAGGGCAGAACCAAACTATGCCCTTCTTTTTTTTCAGAGACCTTATAATTTTAAGCAGAGTTTCTGAGAGCTGACCTGCACGTGGAGCCATAGAAAACAACATAACAGTGAAGAAATCCTCCTGCAGCCACAGCAGCACAGCCCCATGGCGAACGAGCTGGAACGAGCAAGCCTATGGCTCTCCAGCCCTCTCCCTCAGACACAAGCTCAGGGCTCCGCTTCTCACGTGGAGGAATTTCGAGGATAATTTGCCACAGTCTGTGTGGGATGGGTAGAGTTTCTTCTAAAAGCGTGTCCTTTTTTGTTTTTACTCCCCTGTCTTTATATCTCCGTGTCCCTTTTCTGAGGGACTGCCTGCCAAAGCACTCGGAGATCATGCTGGCAGCAATCAGAACAACCTTTTCAAGGCTTCTTTCTCTTCAGTACCTGTACCTTGAGGTACACGGGACACAGGTAGGTTGGATCTGATCATCTTGAAGGTCTTTTCCAATCTTGATGATTATATGATTCTGTGATTCTGACCACAGTCTCCTTTAGAAAGGTGGGTCAGGTGTTCTCTTATTCTTCTCAAGGCTAAACAGTCCCAGATCTCTCATCTTTCCTCATAAGAGAGATGCTCTATCCTGGGCTGTATCAAAAGAAGTATCACCAGCATGTCAAGGGAGGAGATCCTTCAAAATGTGTCTGCTCGCTGCAGGGGGTTTGCACTGGATGACTTTTGGAGGTCCCTCCCAACCCTATGATTCTATCCCTCTGTTCTGCACTTGTGAGACCTCACCTGGAGCACTGTGTCTACTTCTGGAGTCCCTGGTACAAAAGGACATTGAATTGTTGGAGTGAGTCCAGAGGCAGCCACAAGGATGATCAGAGGGCTGGAGCCCCTCTGCTATGAGGACAGGCTGAGGGAACTGGGGCTGTTCAGCCTGGAGAACACTCCTGAGGGACCTTATATGAGCCTTCTAGTATCTGAAGGGGGCCACAGGAAACCTGGAGAAAGACTTTTTACAAGGGACTCTAGTGGCAGGGCAGGGGGAAATGGTTCCAAGCTGTAAAAGGACAGATTTAGATTGGATCCTAGGACAAAATAATTCATTGAGACTGTGTTGAGGCCCTGGAGCTGGCTGCCCAGGGAGGTTGTGGCTGCTGCATCCCTGGAAGTGTTCAAGGCCAGGATGGATGGGGCTCTGGGCAACCTGGTCTGGTGAGAGATGTCCCTGGTCGTGGCAGGGAGGTTGGAACTAGATGATCTTTGAGGTCCCTTTCAACCTAAACCATTCTGTGACTCTAGTTCTTTAAAGTGTCTGGTTAAAAGGCTCTGAGTCATGTAGATTCTGCTGTGTGTGCCCTTCTCTGAGCTTTCAGCGTTGGGGTTCATGTTCAAATGCTGCAAGTGAATTACACGTGAGGTGCTGCACAGCACTGAGGAGGATTGGAGAAGCCATTACTGTCAAAGGGGGCTCTAGCAAAGCAGGTAGCTCATCTCANGTCATCAGCAAACTTGCTGACAGTGCATGCCAATCCCTCATCCAAGTCATCAATGAATAGATTGAACAGGACCGGTCCCAGCACCGATCCCTGGGGCACTCCACTAGACACAGGCCTCCAACTAGACTCTGTCCCATTGACCACCACTCTCTCCCTGTTCTTTTAAGCTTTTCAGGCCAAGCATACCGCTGTTTCTGCTGACTTTCTCTGACACAAACACCCTTTCTCTTCTCCAGAAGGGCTGCAGGAAAAAGCAGGGTGATTTCAGCACAATTCTTTGCACTCAGTAATGACTTGTCTCTTACTAACACCAAGAAGTTCACCGTGGCTTCTCTCCCCCTCCTCCAGAATAAGAAGAATACTCCAGCATGAACTTTCTTCGCCTGGATGCTGAAATCAAGGCGTTGTGAGCAGCTTCAGTAAGAAGAGGGAAAGGGAAATGGCTGCAGCTATAAAGAGCATTCGGAGGGATGGAGAGAGCCTGTTCTTTCCAACAGCTGCACTGCATCAAGGCAAACCACAGAATAGTTCTGCAGCAGCTCCCCAGAGCACAGTGAAAACAAAAGCCAGACAAGTCTGTTTGGGGCTGGTTCATTACACTTTTTTCCTGCTGGAGGAAGGGGACAGAAAGCCCAAATAAAAACCCCTGTGCCAGTATAGGATATACACTGCTGTAAATATATAGGTGGCTAATGGCAGTGCATATGGGTGACATATGGGCTGGGGTTTTAGGGCAGAAGTCTTGGAGTTTTCAATTACAGTGTTAATCTTCTAACAGAGACAGCAGCAAATATAAAGGAGTGTCTAAAGATACAGATAATTTTAGTATCCTAGTGGCACCCTGACAAACTGTCATTTAACTTACCAGTTGCACCAGAGCAAAACTCATATAAAGGAGGGAAGACTTTCCATTTCTTTTTAGAAACTTAATGTCAGTTATTCTAATTGTGTCTTTATCCTCCTCCTCTGGCTCTCCACAAAACTGTAGACCGTGTTGTGGTACGAAAGCGATGCATCGATTGTCTATTCAGAGACTTCATTCTAAGGAGAGGGTTAAGGAAAGTGACTCCTCCCCAGGAACTGAAAAACTTCATCTGAAATCATAAGAATGTCTGAGATGGAGTTCCGTCTCGCTCCCTGCCCCCATTCTTCAGGCTGAACTTTATATAAATAAACTTTTGAGGTTGGAAAACATTCCTTAGGATTATTCTGACTCATGATTCCTCTGCCACTTTAGAATCTTTGAAAGACCAGGCAACCTGACACAATTTCACTCGATCTAACCTACTGGAGGTGGGGGGAAAGGCAGCTCCTCACTTCCTTGAGTACGGGGAGCTCAGTCCAAACACAGTCACCATGTTGGGTGGTAGATGTTGCATGACACACAAGGAGGGAACACAGGCTCCTTTCCTAATTCTTCTCTCAGAGGAACATGGTCTAATACTAGCTGTGAAGAACTGCTATTTTACTTTTGCTTTCCAGCTTTTCTTTTCCTTTGCTTAAAAATAGATTTTGGGACCAATCTGTCAAACAGTAGCCCTCAACCAGTTCAGCAAAAAAGGATGACCACTCCCTGTGACTTATGGTGTGACAGGGAGAATCTTCCTGCTGTTGATACCACAATAAACACGTATCACAGAGCATTAGGGATTGGAAAGGACCTTGAAAGATCATCCAGTCCATTCCCCCTGCTAAATCAGGACCACCTAGACCAAGTTGCACAGGACCATGTCCAGGTGGGTTTGAAATGTCTCCAGAGAAGGAGACTCCACAACCCCCCCTGGGCAGCCCCTTCCAGTGCTCTGTCACCCTCACCATGAAGAAGTTCCTTCTGATATTTATATGGAACCTCCTAAATTCCAGCTGACACCCATTGCCCCTCGTCCTATCACTAGATGAGAGGACTGCAGGAAAAGAGGCTAATTGTGGGGAAGCAATGAGATATTAGGGCTGAAGATTATTAACTGGAAACCATTTTCAGGCATCTAGGAAATTAGGACTAGGATGCTGTATTTGGTTTAGCTGGGATGGATTTGATTCTCCCTGTGGCAGCGCTCCTAGTGCTGTGCTTGTGGTGGTAGCTGGAGGGGTGTTGGTAACAGACCAGTGTCTTGGTGGCTGCTGAGCAGAGCTCACACATCCCAAGGCGGTGGGGTTGTTTTCCTTTCCTAACATTCTCCCCAACAGTAGGGTGAGGGATGGGCTGGGCCAGCTAACCCAAACTGACCAAAGGGATAATCCAGACCATATGACATCAGCCCAGATATAAAAGCAAGGGGAAAGAAAGAAGGGAAGGATGGAGAATTAGCTGATGGTGTATTTTCTAGTTGTGAGTTCCCTCCTATTTCTGTCAAACTCTTCCCTTTCAAAAAGGATGAAAGGACACTCTGCACTTCTTTAGATGATCTGATTTTTTTAAGTCAAACTTCTGAATCATGAGAACTTCTCATGAGCCAAGTTAACCCATGAGCAAGTTAACCCTTGCTCATCAGAAAGAAGGTTTTAGTTTCCACACAGTGTCCCTGTTGATTTAAAGTAGCAGCAAACCCACTGCTGCTCTTTAGGGAAATCCTGAGGTGGCATGAGTTCTATGACAAAACTCACTGCTCAGACACAATCTTCGCAGTTATTGCTGCTTAAGCATGAAGAATGTCCTTCCTTTCATCCCAAACTCACATTTGTGCATGTGAAAGGGACATCAGGCTTGTGTACTCCACCTCAGTAGAGCTCTCCCCTGCACCAGGGGCAGCAGTTCCAGCAGCTTGGTAAGACCTGATTAATAGGAGAGTCTGGAAACAAAGCAGTGACAGCTCAGCCAGGCAACTTCAGTCAGAAGTCCTCTGGAATGTGGCAACACTGAGTTGCAGGGTGAGTTACTGATTTGGAAGCAACTAAGGAAAGTTAAATTAACCCAAAGCAAAGAACAAAAGAGAACTCATGTCCCAGGTAAGATACGCATTCTCTGCTGCAATCTACCTTTCCCTTTGTTACCACTCAGACCTCTCTGATGTTCAAGTATCTGCACAGTGAGGTTGGAGTTTGTGTGTGATCAACAAGGAAATCTTGTCCTGAGCCAGAATATACAGTGGATCTTGAGTTGTGAACCATGCATCTACCTAAGCAAAAAGCACTAAATTATTAGAGTATTAGAATATTAGAGTATTAGAACTTGCAAGATTGAGCACACTGACATGTCTGTTTGTGCACAGAGATTGCAAAGGTCTTGGGAACTTGGACACATCTGATGCTGCCA
>VXBP01010259.1:0-31163 GCA_013400115.1 Rhinopomastus cyanomelas
AATTACCTCCTCAAAACTCTAACCAGGGTTCTTGGTTTTTTCGGTAAGTCACCCTTCAGGTCTCTCTAAGACCTGTTTAGCCAGTTCCTGCTCCTGCTTTCTTGCAAAGCAGCCCATTCCAGTGCCTGACCACTCTCTCCATGACGAACTTCTTCCTGAGGAAGGCACTGGAATGGGCTGCCCAGAGTGGTGGTTGGGTCACCATCCCTGGATGAGTTTAAAAGACACTTAGATGTGGTGTTGAGGGATCTAGTTTAGGGGTGAACTTGTAGAGTAAGGTTGATGGTGGGACCTGATGATCCCAGGGGTCTTTTCCAACTGGAATGATTCTGTGTGCTTTCTGTACTTCTGTTTAAGTTTTAGAAGGCAGGCGTTCCTTCTTTTCAGTGCACCATGTACACAGGAATAATCTCTCAAAGCATGCACATCACATCATAGAATCATGGAATCATTAGGGATTGGAAGGGACCTCGAAATATCATCCAGTCCAATCCCACTGCCACAGCATCTTAACATCTGGTCTTAAGCATCTCCAGTGAAGAAGACTCCACAATTCCCCTGGGCACATGGCAGACAATGTGCAGGTTATATAGATAGGTATACGTTACATATTCAGTATTTCCCAAACAAAAGGCAATTACATTCTAGTAAGTTCCCACAGTTCATTTACATACTCTACATCTTTTGAACATGTCTGGTAAATTGAATCATAGTTCTTTTTGGTTGAACTCTTAAGTTTTTACTTCCATTTCTGTAAAAGAGTTCTAATTCTTAACAGCCTGGGTCAAGCTGCCTCTTGTTATCTGCACCGTTCTTCTGTTTGCTGCTATTTTTCCTTCCTGCAAATCTTCAACACATACTTGTTTAAGTCGTTTCAATCACTCACTACTCAGTACTTTTCCTTGAAAATGGGCATTTCCTTTTATTTGTCTTTTCTATTCAATTGTAACACCATTCTGTGTAGATATGTTGGTTAATTATACACTTCAGGATTCTCTCAAAACTCCAGTTTATGTTGCTGATACAGACATTTATAATATTACAATTAACATGGCCAGTGGACACGTATTTTTTTTGTTAACTGCAAACCACTCATTGTGCATTCACTGCTTAAAGTGACAGAGTGAAAAATGAAGGCATAATTACTGATCATGATAACACATTCAATCAGGATCATAGACACATAGAATATGTTGGGCTGAAGAGATCTTCAAAAATCATCTATTCCAAACCTCCCTGCATCTCATAAAGTCCTGTTGATTCATGTGTGTACAGGTGATCATGAACCTGATCTTCACATACAGTGGGAGGGACTTTGTCTGCTTGGTCCCGATCCTGTGGTCCTTCATCTGGGAGTTGTGAGGAGATGTGTTGCCAGTGAAAACTGAGGGAAAAATCAAATTGAGAATCTCAGTTACTTGGAGATCTCAGTTTGTTGCTATTAGCTGTTCTCTGTGTTCCTCACGGGGTACACTTTATTTAACCTTTCTTTTCTGGCTCACATCCCTGTAGAAGCCCTTCTTATTATTCTTTACAGCCTTTGTCAGATTTACCTCCGGTGACGCTTTGGTCTTCATGACTTCATCCCTACACATCTGGGCAGCATCTGTATACTGTTGCCAGGGTGCCTGTCCCTGTTTCCGCTGCCTCTGCGGTTTGTTCTTACCCATTAGTTTGTTCAGAAGGTGTTTGCTCAGAGACAGTACTGGTCTCTTCCTTTCCTTATCTGATTTCTTACACCTTGAAACGGCAAGCTTTATCTATGGGAAGCTTCCTTAAAGATCTCCCATCTCTTTTCTGCTCCCTTGTTGCTAAGTACTATTACCTAGGGTATTCCAGGATCCTTGTTATGGATCAACTAATTCATTAAAATAATAAGAAAAAACTCACCTACAGCTTCCCATTTTCACTGAAAATTGCCAATTTTCAGAAAACATATACATTCCATTAGATTAGGTTGAAACTGATTTCTATACTCAAAGTTAAGGAGGAGAACAACATGTGCTGACAGTGATCCAGAGGGCCAGGTGTGTTGTAGGGTCTCATCTCCTGTTGTAAGCACTGTGGGAAGAAGTTAGAAGGCCCCGAAGCTGATCCCTGCCTTGGAATCAGCTATACCCTGGGGGCCACCAGCAGTCTGGTGGCGCCTATCAGGGTTGTACAGCTGGATTGTGCTGCAGTCAGGGCACCAACCACTCTAATGCCAGCCTGTGTGCGTGTTGGCAATGCTCCCATGTGTTTAAGTATGCTTTCTCCTGGAGTCCTCACCAGCACACCTAAGTGCCATATCAAGAGAGAAGGTTTAAACTGAATTTTGGGGGATGCCAGGAAATAGAATAGACTCTGCAGTCAGTGGGAAGGAGACAGAGCCATAGGGAGAATGACTTCCCATCCCGGTTACACTTTTAATTCTGCTCTGCTGTTTCCAGGAGGATGGTTGTATTTACCCGGATGCTCAGGTACATTAGCTGCTTGCCATTGTATCAGAGAGTCTGTATGAGCATCCGTGGATGCTGTACGTTAACGTCCACGTCTCCGTGGGTAGCTGTAGCAGAGTCTGCACTGCAAACGGGTCTGTTGGGCACTTGGTGGCAGTATTTGCATAGGATTCTTGTACCGGTAACAGCTCTGGTGCCCAGTGCAGCCTCTGAAGAGCTATGAGGTTTTTTGACTGCCTGGGGATGGCCGGTGGGGAAGAAAAGGAAAACCACAGAGGAAGGGAAGTGGAAGGACAATAAATGTGATTTACTCTTTTCAGTCCTCCTGCCAGAGTTATCAGACACAGTGTTGTTTTAAATATTTAATTTTTCTGGTTATTGTTGTCTTTCTGCCTCAGGAACTCTCACTGGCCCTATCTGCTCCATCTCAGGACTAAAGATAAGTTAACAGTTATTTGAAATCTATTACAATACAGCTGATGAGATTAATCTGGGTTATACCAATTAAAAGTGAAAGTAGGATTCTTATGATATTCTAAGTCTCCAATAATTATTACCTTCAAGGGGCCACACTTGGCAACTTGCTGGTGCTGCAACATATTTCTAAACAGGTGATGGGGTGGGAGTTGTCCCCACGTGTAACAAGGGGCAGCCTCTTGCACAGCTTGTTCTTAGCTTTGTACTGGTGATATCTTTACAGATGGATATCTGAGGCTGCCTAGATCTCTAGAAATGCCTGGGGTTTGGGCTTCTTTTTTTTGAAATGTGGATAATAGATGGATAGCTGTTTGTGGTTCAAGTAGTAAAGTCACATCATGATCATAGGATCATAGGATGTCAGGGGTTGGAAGGGACCCAAGAGATTATCGAGTCCAACCCCCCTGCCAGAGCAGGACAAAACTATCTAACACAGATCACAGAGGAACGCATCCAGGCGGGCCTTGAAAGTCCCCAGAGAAGGAGACTCCACGACCTCCCTGGGGAGCCTGTTCCAGTGCTCTGTGACCCTCACAGTAAAGAAGTTCCCCCTTGTGTTGAGGCGGAACCTCCTCTGCTGCAACTTACAGCCATTGCTCCTTGTCCTGTCACAGGGAGCAAGTGAAAAGAGCCTGTCCCCCCGCTTCTGGCCAGCCAGAAGGTCCAGTAAAACTGTAATGCAAGGCATTTATTCGGGTAGATATTTTGTTTCCTTAATTCAAGCATCTGTTTGCAGTGGATAAAAACAAGAATAATGTTTTTGGATCGTGTCTCTCCACAATCTACTCATTTTCCTCTTCATTTCAGAGAATACCATCTGTTGATCCCATGAGATGTTTTTCACAGCTTTGGGTGTGCAACAACATTGTGTTATAGTATGGCTTTGCTTGTGCTGCTCACAACTCTGGATTTTTGTTCTAAAAACAACATCATAAAGAAAAAGAAAATCACAAAAGAAAACAACTCAATACTTCTCAATTACTAGTAGAGTATCTTAGCTGGTGTGAAGCAGTGTAGGTTTAATACTGCTTATTTTCACCAACTGTGAGAGTGTTCAATTGAGTAATTAATTTAGGGATGAACTGGGGATGTTTTCCTGTCCAGTTGAGCCACCTTTCCATCTGCTTTTGTTTGGAAAGTTCCCCTCTTTCCACATGGGAGGTTCAATCTTCTTGTTGCTGTTGATGTCTTCATCCAGCTGAATTATTCCTCTCCTCCCTTGAAATGCTCTGTAATAAATTAATAATTTATGCTAAGTGAAGCAATACTGCTGGGAGTTGGGAATTGAACTAATCAAAATTCAGAAGTTACAAGGCCCACTGAAAACATTTGCTGAAATCTCTATGGCTCCAGGAGATGTTAAGATATATGTGTCTGTGTGTTTAGGGAGAGAGAGAGGAGAGCTTTGGCCCCTTTTGTGTTCCCAAAGGAATGACTATCAGTGGCAGGATTTAGGAAGACAGGAATGTACCGTCTTGCTTAGTGCCAGAACACTTTGGAAACCAGAGCTCCTCTCCACATAAATTTCTAAAAATATTCTCAGTGCTTGGAAAAGATAAATAGATTTTCCAATAGCACTTCCAATGGGATGAAGAATTTGAGAATCTTCATTTAGTAATTATCAAAACAATTTATTTAGGGTATAGTTAGGAGGTGAGGTGGGTGGGGTATTACTTCGTTTGGGAATCCACATTCTGAGCTTCTTAATTTTTCTTTCTCCCTAAGAAAATATTAGATGTCCTGAAACCTATGGTTGAGGCTTTTACCAGCCTCAACTCAGCACCTCAGGCAGTTCCCTGAAACAGATGTAAGAGCCCAGAGAGAACACAACGTGTCCTGTTTAGTTGGACTAGGATAATGCAATTTTTCAGTTTTCACAGGCTACATTTTAAAATATTTGAAGGAAAGCCATTCTAAATAGAAGTTCTTAATGAACATTTTTCAATAAACAAGTCAAATATTGGTGACATGGGAAGAAAAACACATTAACAATGGCTGTCATTCTCTCCCAAGTTGCTGCTTATGAAGAGTGGATTATTTTTCCATACTGGATCTGTAATAGCAATGGATATTGTGAGACAAACCTGCATAGTTAAAGACCCCATTCCATACTTATTATCTGGTATCTAATTTAATCTTTTCTTGCTAACCTCCCAAGTGAATTTGCAAGCCCAGACCCTGTTGCCCTGGGCTGTCTTGAGTTGTTACAGCTTTTGAGTTGTCCTGTGCATTCTGAGACACAGGTGTGTTATAGAAATGACTTGTAATCAGAGATATAGCTGTATAATACATATGCTTAGGGGTGGCTGGTAACCACTGTGATGGTTTGTCCCTGGCTGGAGAGCAGGTGCCCACCAAAGCCACTCTTATCACTTCCTTTCTCTTGAATGGACAGGAGAGAGAAAAATACAAGAAGAGGCTAGTGAGTAACGACAACCACAGTAAAGTAAAGCAGAAAAAGAAAAAGCTTTAGGAAGCAGGGTCCTGATACATGTAGTGGTTGCTCTACAGGATAAACATCATCAGTGAATGCCCTGCAACCTGCTTCCTTCTTTCCCATTACTTTTATATCTGGGCTGATGTAAAATCATATAGAATAGCCCTTAAGGTCAGTTTGGGCTGGCTGGCCCAGCTAATCCCCTCAGTCTGCTGTTGAGGAGGATGTTAGGAAAGTGAAAAACCCACAGCCTTGATGTTGCGGGAGCACTGCTCAGCAGTAGCCAAACCATGGGTGCATTACCAGCAGCCCTCCAGCTACCACTACAGACATAGCACCATGAGAGATGTCATGCGGAGTATCAACTCCATCTCAGCTAAACCAAATACATCTTTCAATTTTTAATTTTTATTTTTTTGGGGGGGGTGGGCGGCGATGGGGGGAAGGGGAAGTACAGCAGTGTTTCCTGACTTAGTCAACTTCTTCACTTTCTGTTACAACATAAACCCCGTCCCCCAACCTTGCGTCCCCTGTAAGACTCCAAAGACTACAAATTATAGAAAATATAAAGTTGCTAATGGAGAAAATATTTAATCAAATACTCTAGTAGCTAAAGAAGCGGTCAGGTACCAGCAGATGGTGCTCCAGAGTATATTATGTTATTTTTCTGCTTCACTGCAGCAGAAAAATCTGGGGGTTTTGTAGTAGAAAAGGATTCTTGAAGGGAGGATCCCATTATTTCCTTGAGTGCAAACATGATGAAGACTTGATTTGCAAAGATGCTTGTGATGTATAGCTCCAGTAACTTAATATAAAACTACAAAACTCAGTTACAATAAAAGGCTGAAAATTTTCGAATATCTTCTGGAGTGGAATGGTGTTTTCTTTTGTATTTGTTTAACTTGATTTACTCAAGTTAAACAGTTTCTCTTTATGGCCTCTAGGAAATACAGAAGTAATAAGAGAAAAACATTTTTGGAACAAACAATCAAAAACCCCCAACAAAACCAAACAGCCAGACAGTGGAAGTTAGAATATTTGCAGGGCAAGTTTCAGTCCCAAATGAGTCCTTTGTTTTTCTCATTTTCACAAACAGCAAGTAACCTACATATTTAATTTATAATTTTAATTTTTCTTTTTAATGCTTGACGTTTGCATTTATTGAGAGAGGCAGAAGCCAGAAGTCAGGAAGGAAGAAGTTTTTGTCTCAACAGTTAATTAGAACCTGTGTCACATCTGAAACTGTGTCACAACTGAAAACTGTTGTGTTCTTGCAGCTTTCCCCCATATTCCTTGGCACATCTGTACATTTAAGGCTGGACTTTTCTCAGTACACAGACCTCCCTTATCTAAATACATTCTTCGGTTAACTGAGCTTTATAGATTTCCTCCAGTGTTAGGTATATAAAGGAGCTACAGTGAGATAAAATTCTGATCTTAAACCAGGCTCTGGTTTTAAATCCATTGTAGTTCAAGACGTGTTAATCCTTGACCTTAGTTTTTTTAACTTGACAGCGATCAGCAAAAAACTATAATTTGGATTTGGTTTCCATTCTACATAAAGAATGAATTTACTGGTCACTTTGGTTTTGGCTTATTCTCCAGTTAGATAGTTTTGTGTCATAATAACAGTTAAGGTAAAAGAGTACAGGCATGTAATACTTAAGGGGAATCTAAATCTTCCCTGCAATTATCTGTCCCAAGCAGCATTAGTGTTTCTTTTATTAAAACTTTTGATATGTAGATTCAAAACCTGTTTCTTGAATCAGTGCTCGATGCACTGGCATACTTACATATATGATCAATAATGAATCTCACAAAGGCATCAACAATGGAAGTATTTGCTCTTGGTTTGAACTTTGGGGAGGGCTTTGAGGATATTGAGTCAGAATATTTCAAAAGAATACAAAAATCAAAGCAATGCACGAGGATTTCAACACAGAGGAAATCAGTAGCTGCACTGAGGTACAAGCACTGTGTATGGTTGTGGTCATTTTGCCTGTTACAGAACGCTTCTTCACCCTGTTGTCTTCCAGTGTTCTCAGTGTGTTTAATTATTATGGGTTTACTTGGAAGACAGTATTTCATATAAACAAGGCTGTTGCAGATTTTCCTACAATTAGGACCCTAATCAACTCTATTGACAACATAGCTTCATCAACACACAGGGGCTGCCTCTCCTGTAGAAAGGGACTGTGACCTCTTCAGAAGTACAGAAAGCATGAATTCTTTTACAATAAATGGTATAAAAACCACCAGAAACCCCCCATTCCAAAACAGCCTTGTATACTCTTGTATTGTGATTCCCTAAGATGGTAGATTTTATTTGTGGCATTTTTACGTGGATAAAGAAATGCTGGATTATTGTGACACAAATCACCAAAACAGTGGTTTCAATGTATTTTGTCTGTGGTTTTCCAGGCCAATTTAATTTTAGATTAAATATAATTTGTTTTATTTCTGTTACTTCCTGTAGAATCAGAAGTCGCTTAGTGTGGCTATTTTGTTAAAAGTGCAATTATGTCTTCAAAACTGATGCAGATCGGATTTAAAATATCTGCTATTTTAGTAGTGAAAAGCCCCAATAATATTGCCTCTGAAATATAATTTTATTTTATGGACAGACATTCTTTTTGGAGTGCACATATATCAGCTGAAGACATTATTTCTCTCTCTGGCTATCTTTCTTGGCTGGTATGAAATTTCTACCTCCCATGGTTGTGGCTGCTCAAAATGATCCTGGAATACTTGCTGATGCAGATCAGGCAAAATAAACCAAGTTAATTCAAACCTTTATATGAACTGTTTAAATTAATGCAGCTCGTTTGCCAGCAGTAGATTTGGCATCATTCACAAAAGCTGTTCTGAAAGGGTGGCAACTTCCAGCAGGCAGGCTGTTGCTAACAGCTGGGGCTTCGAGAAGGGAAAAATCTTTAAGTATCACATCTGTGAAGAGCAAAGGTCTCTCTGCAGCCTTTGTGTTTGATTCAAAGACTTAGCATCTCATTAAAGGCAAGTTGTAAGTGAAATAAAAACTGAATCAGTATGAAATGAGGTAGTAAAGTAATTACTGCAATGTTCACATTAGATTGTTCTTGAAGGATAGCCTTTTTAGCGCTTTCTAGCATATTCTGTGAGACTATGTTGGAGACCTGGTGCCTCTAAAGATTGAGAATTCAAACCGATAAACGTGAACACCTGCAACACCCCAAATGTGTGGTGCAGGAATGAAAGACAAAACTCAGAGCTGAAGGAATTTTTTTTTGCCTTGTAATTTTTACAAGGACAGTGTGTATTTCATAGAATCATGGAGTAGTTTAGTTGGAGGTGACCTTTAACCTCAGGTCCAAGCATTAACTCAGCACTGTCAGGTCACTACTAAACCATGTCCCACAGCACAACATCTAGAAGTATTTTAAATACTTCTAATGATGGTGATTCCACCACTGCCCTAAGCAGCCTGTCCCAGTGCTTGACAACCCTTTCAGTGAGGAATATTTTCCCTAGTACCCAACCTAACCCTCCCCTGGTGCAACTTGAGGCAGTTTCCTCTTTTCCTGTCACCTGTTACTGTGGAAAGCACACTGCCACCCATCTCGCTACAAACTTCTTTCAAGGGAGTTGTAGGGAGTGGTAATGTTTGAGCCTCATTTTCTCCAGGCTCAATAACCACAGTTTACTGAGTCACTCCTCATAAGACTTGTGCTGTAGACCCTTCATCAGCTTTGTTCATATCCTTTGGACGTGATCCCATATCTCAATGTCCTTCTTGTAGTGAGGTGACACACTGATGGCTCATATTCAGCTAGCTGTTGACACTGCTCCTGGGTCCTGTTCTGCGAGGCATCTTTCCAGTCACTTTTCCCCATGTCTGTAGTTTTGTTTGGAGTTGTTGTGACCCAAGTGCAGGACCTGGCACATGGCTTTATTCAACCTCGTATGCCATTTGCATTTGTTCATCCATCCAACTTGTCCAGATGTTTTCTAGATCTTCTCTACCCTCAAGCAGATTAAACCAATCTTCAAAAAGAGTAAGAAGGAGGACCCAAGTAACCACAGACTGGTCAGCCTCATCTTCATCCCAGGAAAGGTGATGGAACAATTTGTCCTTGATGCTGTCATGGCTTCACCAAAGGGAAGTCATGCTTGAACAACCTGATAGCCTTTTATGAGGACATAACCAGGTGGATAGATGATGGCAAAGCAGTGGATGTGGTCTACCTTAACTTCAGTAAGGCATTTGACGAAGTCTCCCACAGCATCCTCGTGGACAAACTGAGGCAATGTGGTCTGGATGATAGGGTATCAAGGTGGATCATGAACTGGCTGCAGGATAGAAGCCAGAGAGTAGTGGTCAATGAGACAAAGTCTAGTTGAAGGCCTGTATGTAGTATAGAGTCCCCCAAGGGTCAGTACCGAGAGCAGTCCTATTCAATCTATACATTAATTACTTGGATGATGGATTAGAGTGCACCGTCAGCAAGTTTGCTGATGACACAAAGCTAGGATGACTGGCCAACACTTCAGCAGGACTTGGACAGGCTGGAGAACTCAGCAGAGAGAAACATAAATGAACTGTAACAGGGGTAGGTGTAGAGTCTTGCATGTGGCAAGAACAACCCCAGGTATCAGTATAGGTTGGGGACTGACCTGTTGTAAAGCAGTGTAGGAGAAAGGTACCTGTGGGTCCTGGTGGACAGCAGGATGACCATGAGCCAGCAATGTGCCCTTGTGGCTAAGAAGGCAAATGGCATCTTGGGTGAATCAGAATTGAGGTGATTAGCAGATGGAGAGAGGTACTTCGCCCCCTCTACTCTGCCCTGGTGAGATTACATCTGGAATCTTGTGTCCAGTTCTGTGTCCCTCAGCTCAAGAAGGACACAGAACTGCTTCAGATAGTCCAGTGCAGAGCCATGAAAGGAGTGGAACATCTCCATTATGGGCAAAGACCGAGGGAGCTGGGTCTCTTTAGCTTGGAGGAGGCTGACGGGTGACCTCATTAATGTTGATAAATGTCTGAAAGGTGGGTGTCATCTAGTCATAGGACAAGGGGCAATGATTGTAAGCTGGAACATAGGAGGTTCCACATAAATATGAGAAGAACTTCTTCCCAGTGAGGGTGACAGAGCACTGGAACAGGCTGCCCAGGGATATTGTGGAGTTGCCTTCTCTCGAGACATTTAAAACCCAGCTGGATATGTTCCTGTGCAAGTGGATCTGGGTGGTCCTACTGTGACAGGGGGATTGGACTAGATGATTTTTCTATGTCCCTTTGAATCCCTTACATTCTGTGATTCTGTGAGGCACTTGCTTGTCTTGATGTCACCTGCAAATTGAAGGTGTATTTGATCCCCTCAAGCAGAACACTGATAAAGATACTAAAGAGCACAGGCCCCAATACTGAGCCTTCAGGAATACCACTTGTGACTGGTTGCCAACTGGATTTAACTCCATTTGCCACCATTCCCTGGACCTGGATTTTCATCCATTTTTTATCTAGTGAAGCGTATGCTCATCTTAAACATAAGCATCCAGTTTCTCCAGGAGAATCCTGTAGGAAATAGTGTAAAAGCTTTACTGGAATCGAATTATCCCTTCCCTCCACCCACAAAGTGGGACACTTGGTCATAGAAGGAGATTATGTTAGTCTAGCAAGGGTTGCCTTTCATAAATCCATGCTAACTGGTCCTGATCACCCAGTCGTCTGGAATGTGCCATGTGAAGGCACTTGGGATTATCTGCTCCATAATCTTTCCCAGCACTGATGCCACACTGACAGGCCTGTAGTTTTCCAGAGCCTCCTTCTGGACATTCTTGTAGGTGGGTGTCGCATTTGCTAACGTCCAGTCAGCAGGACACCTTCAGTCAGCCAAGACTGCTGATAAATGATGAAGAGTGGCTTAGTGATCACTTCCACTATCTCCTGCATTACTTTTGGATGGATCTCATCTGGCCCTATAGACTCGTGTAGATGTAAGTGATGTCACTGACCAGTGGATTTCCTGTTGGATTATTTGGTCCTCATTCTGCTTCTTCTCCCTGTCACGCAACTCAGAGGGCCCAGCACTCAAAGCTCCACTGGTCTTAGTGCTAGAGACTGAGACAACGAAGGGATTCAGTACCTCAGCCTTTTCCTTATTCTCAGTCATTTTGTTTCCCCCCACATCAAGTAGAGGATGGAGTTTCTCCTCAGTCTTTCTTTTGCTGTTAGCGTATTTATCGAAACATTTTTATTGTGTTCTACAGCAGTGGCCAGTTTAAGTTCTAGCTGGACTTTAGCCTTTCTGACTTTCTCTATGCATAATAACCTTGCAAAATCCTTGTAGGCATCCTGAGTGGCCTGACATTCCTTCTGTAGGACATTGATTTTCCTTTTCTTCCTGACTTCCAGTTAAACTGTCTGCTCCTCTACATCAGTCTTCTACCTTACTGTGTCACCTTACAGCACATTGAGATGGCTTGTTCTTGCACCTTAATAAATATACTAATAATTAATTATATGTAATAACAACTATAATAATTAATAATTATCTTAGTAAGTATCCAGCTCTCATGGAGTCCTTTATCCTTCAAAATGGCTCATGAGGGATGCTGCCAACCAGTCTTTTAAACAGGCCAAAATCTGTCCTCCAGAATTTCAAGGTGGTAGTCCTATTGACCCCTGTTTTCACTTGGTCAAGAATTAAAAAATACCATCTCATGACTGCTGTGTCAAATATAGTCCTCAGCCTTCACATAACCCACAATTCATTGTCTATTCTTGCACAACAGATCCAGCAGAGAGCCTTCTCCTGTTGTCTCCTTCACTAGCCATATCAGGACGTTCACTTTCACACAATCCAGTAACCTCCAGAACCGTTTTCTTTCTGCTGTGTTGTACCTCAAGTAGATGTCTGGTCTGTTCAAGGTCCCTGATGAGAACAAGCTGATTGCAAGGCTTCTCTGAGCTGCTTATAGTATGTTTTTCCTCCATCTTGATCCTAGATGAGTGGTCTATAGTAGACTGCTATCATGATACCTGCCTTGTTGACCTTCCCCCACCCCAATACTTATCCATAAACACTCAATCCTTTTGTGACCATAATTACTCTCAAGACAATTAAAACACTCCCTAACATAGAGGGCCACTACATCACCTCTCCTTCCTAGCCTATCCCTTCCGAAGAGTTTATAACCATCCAACACAATGCTCTAACTGGGTGAATCATTCCACTGTGTGTCAGTGATGGCAACTATGTCAGTTTTCCTGCTATACATTTCAGAGCACTGTTCCAGAAAGTCGCTATCCTGTACAAAAGCAGACACTTGGAAGAAGAGGTGTGGTGAAATCCCTTTGTGGAGGAGATGAGCTGGTAGGGGCCATCATATTATGTTACCTTCCTCAGTTCTGTTAAAGGACTCTTCAGTGTAGAAGGTTTGGTTTGTACAGGTCCTCAGCATGTGCTCCTCAATTCTGGTTTGTCTGAGAAGAGTTCTTATATACTGTGCACATTTTTTTGTTTGAATAGAAGAGTATAACATGACTTG
Source organism: Rhinopomastus cyanomelas (assembly GCA_013400115.1). Lineage (NCBI taxonomy): Eukaryota > Metazoa > Chordata > Aves > Bucerotiformes > Rhinopomastidae > Rhinopomastus > Rhinopomastus cyanomelas. The sequence goes on from VXBP01010259.1 coordinate 12,880, forward strand.
GGCAAAAAAGAGGTAGTTTAACAGTTACATTGGTAGGAGAAAGGGACTCCAGTCCGCATTCATTGCTTTCTTCTGTATGTTTTCTGATGACCTGTAAGCTGAGAGTTAGAGTGTTTTCATGGCTTCAGCCTCATCAGAAGAGTGTTAGACACTCGTATACCACTTATGTGACTGCTTTATTTCCTAGGTTGTTACACAAAATGAAGGGGCCTGTTTTGTCTGCATTTTGAAAGAAATGTAAGAAACATGCTTGCAGCGCCTAACTGAACAGGGTTTATCAGTGAATCCTCCCTCTTTTCTCATATGCTTTTCTAGTTAGACTCCTAGCTACTCAGCTAAGAGTAGTTCTGTATGAGTTTATAAATGGGACTGCTGATGCCTGCAAATTCTCAGGTCAAAAAGGATGTAATGGTTAATATCCCTTTCCATGCCTTGTTTCTCCACCTGAATGGAAATTCAGATATGAACACATTAATTCCAGATGAATGTACTACTCCATAAAGATTCCTGCTAATAGGCTCCTGAACAGCGCTTGATGACAACTATCTGACAGGTGGTGGAGGAGGCAGTGAGGAGAGGTATGCTAGTGAACCTTCTACTAACTGATGGAGAAGGTCTGGTTTGGGATGTGGAGGCTGAGGAAGCTTCTGCTGCAGTAACTTTAAGAAGGTGGAGTTCAGGATCATATAGGAAAGAAATGGGCAGTAAGGGGGATTGCAACCATGGATTTCAGAAGAACCACCTTTTAACTGTTCAGAGATCTACTTGGAGGAATTTCAGGGGTTAGGGCTCTAAAAAGTAGAAGGGCCCAAAAGAGCTGGTTAATATTCAAGCAGTACTTCCTCCAAGCTCAAGACTGGTGTCTCCCTATGAGTAAAAAAATCAAGTAGGGGAGGTAGAATACCTGCATGAATAAGGAACCTGTTTCTGAAAACGCTCAGATGGAAGAAGGAAGTTTACAGTATATGGTGTAAGGGACAGGCCACTTGAGAGGAATATCGGAATGTTGACAGATTAGGTACAGACGCAATGAGGAAAGTTAAAGCCTGCTCTTTTCAGTGGTGTCCAGTGATAGAACAAGGGGCAATGGTCTCAAAGTAGAACATAGGAAGTTAAAACTAAACATAAGGAAAAACTTTAAGAGTGAAGGAGCACTGGAACAGGCTGCCCAGACAGGTTGTAGAGTCTTCTTCTCTGAAGATATTCAAAACCCACCTGGATGCAGTCCTGTGTAACGTGCTCTAGGTGTTGTAGTAGTGTCCTTCTCCAGGATCCTTCTCTGGATCCCTCTGCATCCCACCTGAGGTTACCATTAAAGTTGTGCGTTAGAGGCCCTGACTAAAACCACTTAATCAAATAGTGGAAGAAAGGCACCAAGATATTTTAATTCACTCAGATTAAAATTAAAATTTTGATTAATTAAAATTAAAATTAATTCAGATTAAAAATGCCACACAAGACTTAGACTCAAACATAAGAATTTTCATCACAATGCTCCTACATTGAACTCAGATAAAATGTAGAATATCTTCATTGTGGACAGCTCCTACTTCTCTCTGAAATCATAGCAGTTTTCTGACTTCAGTCTATATTCTCATTAATCTTCAAAGTTCAGAATTCCCAGTCTCTCCAGTTCAATACAGATCAATTAGTAGACCTTGACAGTTCTTCCTGCATATCTTCAGAAACAATAACATTTTCTCTCAATGACAACAACGTAGCATTGAACAGGTACCAAGACGAAAAAGTGAAGAAGGCGGTGCAAGTCACACTGGGGCTAGGAGAGCAGGGGTGGAGGGGGGAAACTTTTCAACTTTTTAAACTCAAACCTTTCTGCAGGAAACACACAAATTAAACTTACAGATTCTTCTCAGATTTTAAAGCATAGCACTAGGTTATCCTGCTTTAGCTGGGAGGTGGATGGACTAGGTGATCTCTGAACCCCTACCATTGTATGACTGAGTGATATCCATAAGACAGGTAGTCTGTGAAGAAGTTTGATGTAATTTTATGCAGTTTGAACTGAGTAAGATGAGTGAAGTAATGCAAGTATACTGTCCCAAAGATATATTTAGAGCCAGCATGTGTATTTTCCTCTTTTCTCCCAGATAAGAATTTTAATCCTTTGATTCTTTACTTCTATTTTATTTTGGTGTTTTTCAGTTAGAGGCTTTCCATACCTACAGCACTCAGCTCTGTTAAGAGAAACTAAAGTACTGCATTAAATCTCTGATCTTATGGTTGCCCATGGATTTCAAAGTTTGAGGCAAATCCATGAAAACATAATTATTATGAATGTGTAGATGATAATGAGACATTAGAGAAAAAGTATGAATTATGTTGTAGAATATATAAATAATAGGGATGGATTGTAGTTCAATTATTAATAGATTATTGCCATCAATAAACAAGCATATCAATCTCACATGCTTACTACAAATTACATCCATTAGGTCTTTCTTTCCTGAAGCACATAAATCCATACAATCTGAGCATATAGCAGTTTTAAAATCCATAAATATATTATGTAATAGTTCTCTTTAAGGAGCTAATGCTTTGTTCAATATTCTGTTAAAATGCCTCAAATAAAGCAAATGGGCTTCTAGAGTATTATTTATGGAGGCTTAGGAGAGCAAAACATAAATCATAAAGTGAAAACACTTGCAAGCTCAGATACCACAGCACCATAATCTTCTAACCAAACTGAGAACTGAGTTTGTGGATTCATGTGGCTCATTGGTCTCTGAGAGAACCCTGATTGTCTCGGAAGGTTTTCCAAACAGAATAGAATAGACATGCAACCTCAAGATAAATATCTCCCAACTCGTAACAGTTAAGCTTTTCATGCAGTGTGGTTTTACTTTATTCTGATAGCTAACATAGAAGGGGCAAATTAAGATGACACAGATTTCACCCAGTAAGGTGAACAGATTTCACCTAATAAGCAGGACATAGGTCAACAGATGAATGGTCATGACATTGCATTACCACTGTAAATGCTTGGTGTGCATTTGTGTTGTATGATAATAGCAGAGGTTATACCACTCCTGGTGTAAACATGACTGAATGATGTGTTATCCATGACGCAGTGAGGGGAGTGGAGAAGAGATTTTTACACAGCATGAGATGTTAGCGCTGATGGCAAATGCAGTGCATTTTCTAAACAGTTCCTTTGTGTAGGTTTATACAACACAGCTCTCTTTGCTTTCGTATGCAATAAATAACAGATACATACTGATGATGTCCTTCGTACTAGTGATATAAATATTAAATCATGAGTTTTGCTTCCTGAGGCAGTAATATCCAAATACTCAAAAAGGGGATGGTCTTGCTTAACTGCTACTAGCCTGCAGCCATTATTTGCGAACTTTCTGAAAGATTCTGTAGCTGTGCATTTTGACTTTGTTACCACCATTTTGTGTCAAACTAAAAATGAACTCCATTAAAATAAGAGGTTGTTTTTCTGTGGTGTTTGTTCACTAATCTGGTTTGCTTCATCTTTGTGCTGGAAAAAGATGTGAATAATTTGGGACAAAACCCAGAAGGCCAGTGTCTGGAGTGGAAAAAAGGGAGGAAAGCAACTGGCTAAGCTGATTTACCCACTTCAGCTGAATAATTGTAATTTATGAGCTGGAAGCATGTGTAAGAACACAATCTCATTACCTGGGCAACTGTCACAATGTCAGGCAGTGATACGAAGAAGATAATACCCGATTTGCCCTTCTGATGTAGGTGATATCTGTAGCTCTTCCTTTGTCCACTGATGTAGCTATGCCATCATAGAAGGTCATGAAATTAGCCAAGCACTAGTTGTCCTTGAGGCAGACAAGTTGGTTGTCTTGAATCACCTTCCTGCATACATATATCTCAATGTGTTTTCCCAGACAACATATTTCACAGTCTTTCCAGGCACACAACTGAGGTGGACCTCACCTTATAGTTTCCAGGGCCCTCTGTTTATCCTTCTGAAAAATGAGTGTAATGTTTCCTTTTCCAATTAACAGAGAACTTTGTCTGACTGCCATAAATCTTCAGATATGATGGAAGGTGGCTTGGCAACTACGTCAGTCAGTTCCCTCACAAGCCAAGGATGCATCTCATTGGGTTCCATGGACTTATGCGTATTCAGGTTCCTCAGGTAGTCTTGAACCTGATCTTCTCCTGTGGGCTTCCATTCACCCGGTCCCTGCCTTGAGGTTTAGTGGCTTGAGAGATGTAGGAAGGGATATTTGCTGTTGAAAACTGAAGAAAAAACATCTTTGAATACCTCAGCCTTCTTCATGTCAAGAGTCACCCGCTCTCCTGTCCGCTTTGTCAGGGAGGCTACATTTTCTTGAGCCTTCCTTTTCTGGGAAATGCAGAATGAGTCCTTCTCAATATTTTTCCCAAATCCTGCAAAGTTCAGCTCCAGCTGTGTGTTTCTAATCCCATCCCTACACATCAAGGCAGTGTCCTTATATTCTTCCCAGGACACACATCCCTGTGCAGTTCATTCTTACACTTTTGTTTGGCCAAGACATACTTATTGACCCATGCCAGTCTCCTACTCTCTTTGTGGTATTTCTTATACTTGTAAGAGAAATGATAGCTCTTGTGCTCTAAGAAAAATGTCCTTGAAGAGCTGTCAGCTCTATTCAGCTCCGTTTCATGAGACCAGTTTCACAGTGAGTCCAATTCACTAATTCCTTAAAAACCCATGTGTATTGAGTGTATGAGAAGCAAGTAATATAATTCAGCAGCAAGCCTGGACAACATAAATGACACATAGATCTGCAAGAAAAGCCATGGTCTATCCTGGTCAGATACTCTGTTTTAATTTCTATGTGCCATAGGATTTCCTGCAGTCACTTAATGTTCTGTGAACATGGTGTGTATTTCAGGTACCACTGAGCTTCAGCAATGGTGACTGTAGAAGTATCTGACTGGAAAATTGCCCAGTGGGCTGTTGCAGTCACATAATTGACTATTTAAGCTCTAAATGTGATAAAAGTGTGATGATGCTGGGTTTTTTTCATGAACATACATGGCTTTTGCCTTCCTCATATAAATGTATGAAATGTATTAATACTGTGTGGGACTAGTCCTGTTCTGAATATTTTTTAAGGTGTAACATTTCTTATTGGTCTCTGTATACTCCTGCACCTCCGGCCTCTGCTGACAGAGCATTCGCCTACCTGGATCTAAAGAAGTTCTCAAAAAGAATCCTAATAATATCGTCCAATCCTGATTCCTATATTCAATCAATCAACCTGATAGTATCACAGAATCACTACAGATTGGAAGGTACCTCAAAAGATCATCTAGTCCAAACCCCCTGCCACAGCAGGATCACCAACACCAAGTCACACAGGAACCTATCCAGTCGGGTCTTGAATATCTCCAGTGAGGGAGACTCCACAACCCCCCTGGGCAGCCTGTTCCAGTGCTCTGTCACCCTCACTGTGAAGAAGTTCTTTCTCAGGTTGATGTGGAACCTCCTGTGTTCCAGCTTACAACCATTGCCCCTCTTCCTATCATTGGATGACACTGAGAAGAGCCCAGCTCCATCCTCCCGACACCCACCCCTCAAATATTTGTAGACGTTAATGAGGTCGCCCCTCAGTCTCCTCTTCTCCAAGCTCAAGAGACCCAGCTCCCCGAGCGTCTCCTCGTAAGGGAGGTGCTCCATTCCAGGAAAGGTGATGTAACAATTTGTCCTAGAGGCTGTCTCCAGGCACATCAAGGACAGGACGGTCATTAGGGACAGTCAGCATGGCTTTACAAAGGGAAAGCCATGCTTGACCATCCTGATAGCCTTTTATGAGGTCATAACCAGGTGTATGGATGAGAGCAGAACAGTGGGTGTGATCTATCTTGACTTAAGCATCCTCACAGACAAACTGAGGCAGTGTGGTCTAGATGATTGGGTAGTGAGGTGGATCGTGAACTGGCTCAGGGTAGAAGTCAGAGAGTGGTGGTCAATNCAGTTCTGGGCTCCTCAGTTCAAGAGGGATGTGGAGCTGCTGGAGAGGGTCCAGCATCGGGCAACGAGGATGATGAAGGAGGTTGAGCACCTCCGTTAAGAGGAGAGGCTGGGGGAGCTGGGTCTCTTGAGCTTGGAGAAGAGGAGACTGAGGGGTGACCTCATTAATGTCTACAAATATTTGAGGGGTGGGTGTCGGGAGGATGGAGCTGGGCTCTTCTCAGTGTCATCTAATGATAGGACGAGAGGCAATGGTTGTAACCTGGAACATAGAAGGTTCCGTATCAACCTGAGAAGGAACTTCTGCGCGGTGAAGGTGACAGAGCACTGGAACAGGCTGCCCAGGGGGGTTGTGGAGTCTCCCTCACTGGAGATATTCAAGACCCAACTGGATGAGTTCCTGTGTGACTTGGTGTTGGTGATCCTGCTGTGGCAGGGGGTTTGGACTAGATGATCTTTTGAGGTCCCTTCCAATCTGTAGTGATTCTATAATTCTATGATTCTACTGCTGAACCTTTAGAGTTCATAGACAACTATCTTAAAGGAAACAGCTACTACAGGTTCCTTTTTTTTAACCATGCGGACTGGTACTTCCAGCGAGTTAATTGCTGCTCCATGAGAAGATGTGATCATCTCTCCATTAAGTATAGAATGTAGGAAGCCTCTGAGACATAGCCTGGGCTTTTTTAGTCTGTGAAACTGAACTGTAAAAGCTCCTTAGACTTTGTAATTATGTACTGTTTCACAGTCTTGAAAAGCAAAGTTTTGAGCTCTATCTTGTAGCACGGTAAATCACAGGGAAGGAGTGGAAAGGGGGGATCTAATCTGAAAAGTAATTAAATAAGAAGTGACTCCAATGCTTTTGCCAGCATGAGAATATCGCCTGAAAATATGGCATCCTTGTTATACCCATTCAGAAAAGATTTTAGCTACAATCATAACCAATAGTAAGATTCATTTCAAACAGAACTGAAATTCAGGTCACGTGGGAACTGAGTGCGTGTTGATCAAATGAGAAATGAAGCTCATCAGGATAATGCTCTGGCTAAATTACTTACTACCCTCTCCTCTGGCAAAAGTTTCATACTTGTCTTTCAGAAGCTTTTAAGATAGTAGTCTTAACCTAGTGTTGCCTCTGACTGGCCTGAAGGAGGTTTACTTCAGTTGTTATGATCCAAATTGTGCTGAGTGGCATGTGAACACAAGAGCAAGCAAACTCACACTCAGATTGGAATGGCTGAGAATATAGGGGTGATGCAAAGGTGAGAAACTTTGTAGATATACTTAGTATAGTTGGGTGCCATTTTTGCTGGAATTTTTTCTGTGTATAGTTTTATTAATTGGAGGGCAACTTACTGATGCAATAATGCTGATCACTCTCCCCAATGATCCTGAAATGCTCTTGCATCTCAGGATTGAATAAGAGGTTTTCACAGTTTGGAACTCATGGGGTACCGCAAGTGAACTTTAATTATGATTTCATTATTCTTTCAGATAAATAATGCAAGCTCTTTAACAAAGCATTTCCTAAATAACCACATTAGAATCCAAATCTCATACATGAATAAAAGCAATAATATGTTTAATTTTTCTATGTTTGAATCAATAAGAAAAATGAAAAAATAGTAAAACATTTTAAAGAAAACAAAGAAATGCTCTAAGTGAAGAATTATTTTGGCAGTCAATTTTTAAAGTCATCTACATATATGCAGCACACCATCACAGAGAGGATATTAGCTAGCAGCAAAAAAAAAATCACTAAATAACATCTAATACATAAAGGTTATTTTAAAATCTGCTCTCATTTGCTATTAAATTATTTTAATACTGGATAAGACTCCAACTCTCAATTTCTTGATCATGGAAACAGGTGTCTTTGGTGCAGTCAATGGCAAAACAAATATGTATTTCACTGGCTTGTAATTTTACCATTTAAAAAATAGAATAGCTTGGCTCTTAATTGATGCAGCTTCAATAACACTGCTGTGATTTGTACCAGCTAAAGGTCTAATCTATGCACTGCTGTAACAAGTAGGGGAGTTAGGGTGCAAATGAAAATAGCCTGTCACTCAATACATCTGCATTACGCTAATGTGAATAAGAGACTGAACTATTTCTGCCTGGAGTCTCCTGATTCCCCTCTTTTGGCTCTTGAGATCTGGAAATTGGAAAATATAAGCTTTTTCTTATAGCTGAAGGAAAAAAAGAATACTTAACTGGAGTAAGAATTGTCTTTGTAATTGGTTGTACGTGAAATGAATGCTCCCAGTTAATGCTTTCTCAGTGCTTTCCTTTAAAATTTGTAAAACTAGGCTCTAAACCTCAGCCAGGCACTGAGTAAATAAAGTTCTTAAAAAAAATAAGATCCGCTCTCTTTCTTTTTTTTTCCTCTCTCAGAGGGAAGCTAAGGGACAAAGTTTTGTTACTGTTGCAAAAGCAGTGGTACAGCAGTTCTTACATTTGAGTAGGAAATTGCTTTTTGGGTAAACGCAGAGATGAGTCAGTAGAAAAAATCACGAGGCTTCTGCAGTGCATTTTTTTTTACATATGGAAGTAGGTATGTTGAAACAGCTGAGGCCAGCCAGTTTCTTTCTTGTGCTTTACAGAATACACTCAGACCCAAAGCCCTCTTCCTTTACTTTCATCCTACATTATTTTTTGGATTCCTGTTCTTACTTTGCTTCTGGTCTGCAGAGACATTTGTGTGCAGCCTGGTCTGGGTGTACAAGATATCATCAGATTCTGAGCTTTCGAAAATTTTACTTACAAATGAAAAAATAGAAAATAATCTTCAGGGTGCCTTTTTCAGATGTTTCCGAAGTATTTTTCTAAACCCTGCAAAGTTATGTAAACTGGTTTTACAGCCAGTTACTAGGTCAGTGTGTAGCACAACTAAAAATGCCCTAATTTGTGTTTTCTTCAGTAAGAACATTCCTGTCGTTTTAGCAGATGGGTAACAGTCACAGAATCACAGAATCATCATGGTTGGAAAGGGCTTCTGAGATCACTGAGTCCAACCATACCTGCAACAACGAAAACCATAAATACCTGAATACCTAAATACCTAAGTGATTGACAAACTCAAAACAACCCCCTCCATGCCTGCCACTATAGCATGTCCTGAAGCACCACTGTCTCCACCTTTCTTAAATACCTCCAGGGATGGCGACTCAACCACCTCCCAGGGAAGGCCATTCCAGTGCTTCACTACTCTTTGTGTAAGGAATTGCTTCCTAATATCCAATGCAAACCTCCCCTGCCTCAACATCAGACCAGTTCCCCTGGTTTTGTCATTAGTGACAAAGGAGGCAAGGCCAACACCCACCTCTCTACAACTTCCTTTCACCCTCCCTCAGCCTTGTCATCTCCAGACTAAACATGCCCAGCTCCCTCAGCCTCTCCTCATATGACTTTAAACCCCACACGAGCTTAGTAGCTCTCTTCTGGATGTATTCCAGCATCTCAATTTCTTTCCTGCCTAGTTCCCTAAGCCTCTCCTCATATGACTTGTTCTCTAGACCCCTCATGAGCTTGGTAGCTGTCCTCTGGACACGTTCCAGCATCTCAATGTCCTTTTCATAGTGAGAGGCCCAGAACTGAACACAGTGCTGGAGGTGAGGCCTCACAAGGGTGGAGTACAAGGGCATAATAACTTCCCTTCTCCAGCTGACCACAGTATTCCCGATACAAGCCAGGATCTGACTGGCCTTCTTGGCCAACTGGGCATACTGCTGGCTTGTATTAATATGGCTGTCTGCCAGGAATCCCAGGTCCTTTTCTTCTGAGCAGCTTTCCAGTCACTCCTCCCCAAACCTGCAGCGTTGCCTGAAGTTGTTGTGACTGATATGAAGAACCTGGCACTTGGCCTTATTGTACCTCATACAATTTGCTTTGGTTCATCAATCCAACTTAGCCAAGTCTCTCTGTGGAGCTTCCTGCCCTTGAGCAGATCAACACTCCCACATCATTCGGTGTCATCTGCAAACCTATTGAGGGTGCTCTCCATCTCCATGTCTAGATCATCAGTAAAGATATTAAACGAGACTGACCCCAAAACTGCTCCCTGTAGGACATCACTGGTGACTGGCAGCCAGTTAGATTTCACTCCATTAATCACAACTCTCTGGGAATGGCCATCCAGCCAGTGAAGAATACATTTGTCTATACCATGATTCACCAGTTTCTCCAGAAGAAAGATGTGGGAGACTATGTCAAAAGCCTTATTCAAGTCCAAGTAGATAACATTCACAACCTTCCCCTCATCCAAAAGGTGGGTCACATGGTCACAGAAAGAGATCAGGTTGGTCAAGCACGATCTCCCTTTCATAAACCCATGCTGGCTGGCTGTGCTTCCTTGGCTGCCCTGCAACTGCCGTGACAGCTCACTCAGGATGATCTTCTCCATGATCTTTTCTGGTACTGAAGTCAAGCTGAGAGGCCTGTAGTTCCCTGGATCTTTCAGCCCTTCTTGTAGACAGGCATCGCATCAGCCACCTTCCAGTCATCTGGTTGACCAGGATTTTTGGAAAATGATGGAGAGAGGCGTGGTGAGCTCTCCTGGCAGGTCCTTCAGTACTTTTGGGTGAATGCCATCTGGCCCCATAGATTTATGAGTGTTAAGGTGCAGAAGCAGGTCATTAACTACTTCTTCCTGGATAATGGGAAGAAGTTCACCACCCTTATCTTCAAGCTCAGAAGGCTGAACATCCTGGGAGCAGTTGCCTGTCCATGAAAGACAGAGGCAAAGAAAGCATTAAATATCTCAGCCTTTTCCTCATCATTGGTTGAAATGTTCCCCCTACATCCAGTAAGGGATGGAGATTCTCCCTTGTTCTCTTTTTATTGTTGTCCTTCATGTCAGTGGTCAAGTTGAGTTCCAGCTGGGCTTTTGCTTTCCTAATTTGCTCTCTGTGTGACCTGACAATATCACTGTATCACAGAATCAGAATCCTTAGGGATTGGGAGTGACCTCGAAAGATCATCTAGTCCAATCCCCCGACACAGCAGGATCACCTAGACCAAGTCACACAGGAACACATCCAGGCGCGTCTTAAATGTCTCCAGTGAAGGAGACTCCACAACACCCTGGGCAGCCTGTTCCAGTGCTCTGTCACCCTCACTGGGAAGAAGTTCCTTCTCATATTGATGTGGAACCTCCTATGTTGCCTGGCCCTTCTTCTAAAGGTGGTAAACCCTCCTTTTCTTGACGAGGGTTTCCCATCAAAATCTCCCTGTTTACCCAGACTGGCTGTTTCCCTGCCCATTAATCTTATGACCTATGGGGATAGCCTTTTGCTGGGCATTTAAGAGTTCCCTCTTTAATAGTGTCCAGCCTTCCTGGACTACTTTGCCCTTTAGGACTGTCTCTCAAGGGACTTTCTCAACTAGTGTTCTGAACAGACCAAAATCTGTCCTCCTGAAATCCAAGGTGAAGGTTCTGCTAACCACTCTCTTTACATCAGTAAGAATTGAGAACTTAATTCATGATCACTAAGCCCAAGACAGCCTCCAACCACTAGGTTGGAGTCACATGTATGTGGCAGGAGAAAAAAATATGTTGGTTAATCAAAGCAATGAAAACGTCTTGTTAGACAAGACTGCAAGACAACAATTGGATCAGATTAGAAATAAATGGTCAGGCTCTTAACTGAATCCTGTAAAGATCACATTGGTAGCTCTGTGACAGAGGAGTAAAAAAGGATATTGGCTGGATTTCATTTTGCTGCTTCAGGAGATTTCATAGTCTGTGCTACTGTAACCACAACTGCTATACACAAACTCGCACACTATGCCAAAAAAGATGCATTTTTGTTTAGAAAAACTGCCTGCATTCACATGGAAAAATGTTCACTCAAGGTCCACCAGGATTGTGGTGCCTACTCTGCATTAGAAGTTGTAGACACAGATGAATGCTCACATACAAATGCTGTGCGTTTCACAGTCATGCTGCCATAAACCCATAACAAAAATAGCCTGCAGCTTTACAGTTCTATGCAGTGATTTTTGTGATGAAAGAAAGAGGAACATCTATTTCCAAAAGGGAAGCCAAGCCTCCAAAGGGAAGTCCAAGCCTCTCTTTGCCTAGGTCAGTGTCATACATGCCTCCTTTTCCAAAAAGCTGTGTGTGAAGAAGTCTGATTTCATAAACTATCCTTCGCTTCTAAATGGACCCTTTCCTTGCTTGGACCATGACTCTTGGACAGGTTAACAGTAGGAGCTGTTAGCCCTTGAGGTGGACAAAAGCCAATATTTCTTTCAAAACCTACTAGAAAGATCAAACTTGAAGATGCATATATCAAAAGGATACAGAAAAATATTAAATTCTGTGATGGTCTAAGAAGAATCATCTGTAGTTAACCAAGATTCAAGCAGTAGACTGAACCACTTATTGAAATAGACTCGGACTGAATTTTGTTGACTTGATGCTGATTATCAACAATTTTAGGGTTTGATAAATGGAACCCAAACCATCAGAAGAAAATTTATTTTTATCTTATGCAATATTCAGACTGGGCTCTCTGACTGAAGGAAAATCTGACAAAATGTGGAAGCTAAAACCTGAGCACATGCTAAAAATCTGAAAATATGTTCAAAGCTCCTGGTATAACTCTACAGACGTGCTGTGTTGGGCTGTGTAGTTTAAACTTGTTTTAAAGATGGCTTTATGTGGGGAACTGCACTTTTAATTAGTACATATAGAATCATAGAATCACAAAATTTATTGGGTTGCAAGGGACCTTAAAGATCCTCTAGTTCCAACCTCACTGCTATGGGCAGGGTCACCCCCCACTAGACCAGATATCTTATGCAGCCTGGCCTTGAACACTTCCGTGGAGCATTTTCCCTTCACAGCACTTCTGGACAGACTATTCCAGTGTTTTACTACCCTCACAGTGAATATCTTAATATCTATCTAATATCTTATATCTAATCTAAATCTACCATTTATCAGTTTAAAACTATTATGCCTCATGTTATTTCCACACCGACTCCTTACCTTTCCCGTAGGCCGTCCTTAAGTCCTGGAAAGCTGCTATAAGGTCTCCCCAGGGCCTTTTCTTCTCCAGGTGGAACAACTCCAACCCTCTTGATTTGTCCTCACAGGATAGCTGCTCCAGACTCCTAATCTTTGTGTCCCCACTCAAATGGATGCATGTCTTTCTTGTGCTGAGGACTTCAGAGCTGGACACAGTACTCCAGGTGAGGTCACACAAGAGAAGAACAGAGGGACAGAATCACCTCCCTTGACCTGTTGGCTGCTCTTCTTTTGATGCAACACAGGATGTGACAGATTTTCTGGGATATCGATGAATATTGCTGGGCTGTGCTCAGCCATGTCTCCCATAAAGCCATATCCTATACAAAACCTCTGAACCTAGCCATTTGTAACCACATAGAAAATATTTTCTGAAGACTATTTGGGGTGCTTACTGTCGTTCATTTTGTTTTTAATGTGGGTGTTGACCTTGGAACTAAATAGTATTTTTGATTTGGGAGTGTGGCACTTAGGCAGTCCCTTCAAACTCTCAGAAAATCCTTGTTAGGTATGTCCATTGATGAAGATAACTGAACAGGGAGAGAGTTTTCTTTGTTGCCACTTGGAGTGTGAAAACCTGGGGACAGCCTCACAGGACATCACTGCAAATACACAGTGGATGTCTTTGATTCAGTTTTCAGCCAAAAAGAATCACAGCCATTGTATTAACAGAGGATTAGGTAAACTAAGACTGTACACAAATCTCTCTTCCATTAAGAGTAAGTAAAGAGTCACATAATTGGTTCAACAGCTTTTGTGTTGTTCAAGCTTTACTTTTCTAAAGGATAAAGGCTCTTCATGTGCATTTTTTAGAGAGCCTACTGCACCTATAATACTTATTCATAGGATGTGGTAACAAGATGCTGTCTTTGCCAGCTGAAAACACTTGCCAGCTTTTCACAGCTGGAAATTAGTTTTTATTTGACATACTGCTATTTATGCATGTTTTTTGAACAGCCTGCTTCTTAGATTCTTTCAGAGCTTACACAAATACTTTTGCTGACTCTGTAACATCTTCCCCTAAGCACGTAACAGTCAGATCATTTAATGCATATTGGTCAACTGTCCTTTTTTCCCTTTTTCAGACCTAATGGGAATAACATCTCCTTGTATGCTCGCCTTTGACTAGATGTCGGTGACCTCCAAACATGTAACTTGCTCTTGCAGTGTTTATGTCTTTATTCAAGTGAAACAAATCAATGCTTTTTACCTGCAAGGCCAGTTAAATTATCACAGGCAACCTGGCTGAATCTGCAAGCTTCAGATTTGTCTCAAACTAATGAAAGACAAAGGGCATTCCCATATTACTGCATCTTTGTTGTAGGGGATTCTAGCTAACAGACTTGCAGTAACATCTGATTTTATCCCTTGATAACGCATAAGAGACTAAGTAAATGCATCACTGTGTAATCCTCTACAATGTATACACAATGTTGTAAGTGTAAAAGTGTTCTTTTCAGAAATGAAGGGAGATTCTGCAAGGGAACCAGTGGGATTTAGCAAGCCAATCACCATTAATTTTTGATAGAAATGAGACATCTGAAGTACAGATGCTTATTAAATATTTAATTTCTATTGAAGGTGAACAGCAACTAGAAGTCTAAATACCATGTATGTTGGTAGGAATATTTTTCTGTAACTGCAGAAGTGGTAGGCAATTGGTGGGGAACAAGCCTTATTTTGTTTGATCACTTCTTCATCTCACTGATGAAAAGCAGGTCCCAAATTGTGGCTGCCCCCTGCAAACTGAATGCCAGTTGTGCTTGTTAAATGAGTAAAGAATTCAAGCATTAATGCTTATGATTATTTACAGTACTTATTTAGAATTAGTGACTGTTGAGCTACCTGTAATTTTTGTGAGTCAAGTGTTTCATAAACAATTGATCATAAAATGTATTAACTACTTTTGTTTTATCGCTGCCATCCATGGCAGTTCTGCCTCTAGAGCAGGTGTGACATATATTTGTGTGAGAAAAAGCACATATAATCTCATTAGAAGGTGAAGATCCTTTCAGTTTTTAGTGCCATTCATGCACTGTAATTCATAAGCACAACATTTGACATGAAGTTAGTGTTGATCAAACTAAATAAAGATGCTGATAAAGAAGCAGTAAAAGCTTTCATAGAGTAGTATTTTCTTCTTTTTTCAAATGTTTTGTTAGTTTCATTATTCTGAGAGCTGTACAAGAAAAGAGTGAAGGAGAAGATGGTTTTTTTATGATTATGCTGAAAAGTCACTTAGATGTAGTGCTGGGGGATATGGTTTAGAGGTGAACTTGTAGAGTAGGGTTGATGGCTGGACTTGAAGATCCCAAGGGACTTTTCCAACCTGAATGATTCCATGATTGTATGAAAGCTTCATTAGTTTTCAGTAATAAAAAGGTACTAAATTGTAAAACATTAGCACTTGCAATAAGTCTGCATGCTGTTCCTATGACTGCATTTCATATTTTCTTCCAATGGTATGCTTTTTTCTCACCCTGCAGGTATCCATTGTTACTTTCATTTCCATTATTTCCTTTCTACTTTTTGTCTGATAACTTTTTTGATTTATTTTATCCCTGTCCTATATGTTTTCCTGGGCTTCTTGTTTCCCGTCCACATATTTTCTATTAGTTTATAACAATCAGTATCTGTAACATCAGTCTGAGATTTCTAGAAGGCATAACTCTCTTACAAACAGGGCACATCATTGATTGTTCTGCACATAACATATTTCAGTGATAAGATTGATAGACATGAAATCCCAAGACAAGAAACTGGTAAGGCTTTTAATCTAAGAGGTTATGCAGCATTTTAATTTCTGTTTTCTTTTTTAATATGGCAATTTGAAAAAAGGTTTAAAATATTTTTAATCTTAAAAAGTCAAAAAAGACATTAATAGCTTAAGCACAGGCTTAGCTGCTTCGTTTTGCAGGAGTTGTCTTAGACACCTGCTCTTTAAAGGAATATAAATGCCACTGTTTTCCAAGAGAGGAGAAGCCAAGTTACTGCAGAAGTGTGCTGACATGATCCCTTCTCTTGCTTAAAAGAGATAAGGCATTTCAATTCATCACTGCAGAATGACCGGCTTTTCAGGTAGGAGTGGCTTCGGATGAGATGGGTGATGGTTTTTGGAAAGGGAGAGAAACAGAAAGCAAGCTAGCCATCTGTTTTTCTAAGTTAACAAATGTAAAGGCAACCAGAAGAGGACACCATCTTTGCTTCCCTAAGACTTATTTGCTACACTGAGCCTTGACCCTCCCTTTGGGGTTAACAGTTCAAACAAGAATCGTATTCACATCTTCACTCCATCACTGTCATCTTCAGTCCATAGTGGGCAGGTGGCAGACAGTGTCCACTCAGTATCTCAATACAGTGCAAAGCTGTAGCAAAAAATCCCCAACCCAAACCGCCACCAAAATACAAAGGAAAAAACAAGACACAGAGAAAAATACATGAGGTTCAGTTTAGAAAGTACAATAGCGTAAAGTGATTGATCTTCATTTGTGCATAGCATTAGCTTCTCTATTTTCTACCACAGTCTTGATTACATGTTAAGAAAACTTGTGAATAGTTAGGATATGAAAGAGTTTGTTGGGTTTTTTTTCTGAAAAAAATGTAGAAAAGATATCTTACCATAGAAATGAGATACATCAGAAGTACTGTTTTAAAGCATCTATGTGCTACACAAAATGAGTAGGTTAGATCTGGGATTAAGACTGCATAATTTCTCTCTCAGAGCTAGAGCTGCTCAATTTTATGAGAAAGTATAAAATTCCTAACTGATAAAGGCTAGATTTTTCCAGAGGAGTAGTATATGGACCCTATGGAATGAATCATTACAGCGAGTGATGAAGGACAATAGTTTATCAAGTTTAGAAATCAGTCTGGATTGTTACAATGTCAACATTTAGACTTGTCACAGATGTAGGTACTTAGAAAAAAATGGATAGGTAAACAGAGGTTCCAGAATTTAAGATTAATTATTAGACCTTAGCTGAATTATCAGACCTTAAATGAATAGAGGTGTAAAGGACATATATTCTGTTGTCACTCCTGTAGTATTCTTGTGTGTTCCTCTGAAGCATCTCAGATGGTGAAGTGTAAAGATGGATTAGAGGGGCTAAAGTTCTCGTGGTATAACAATCCTTGCCTCTCTGCCTCCAATTAAATACCCACTTCTGGTCTTTCAAGTGGGTAGTGACGAGAGGCCCACGATCAATTAAGAGACATTTCAGGGCATTAGGGCAACTGCTAAAGGGATCAGGGGCTCAAGTTGTGCTCTCCTCTATCCCTCTAACATCAGCGATGGACAAAGGAACATTTAGGAAGAGCCAGCATCTCAATTTGTGGCTACAGAACTGGTGTCATCAACAGGGGTTTAGATTCTACAAGTACGGCTCCATTTACAAGGCACAGGAGCTCCAAACAACCAATGGGAGGCACTTGTCCCAGAGGGGGAAAAGGATCCTGGGGCAGGAATTGGCAGGGCTCATTGATAGGGCTTTAAACTGGGTTTGAAGGGGGAAGGGGTTAATAGTCTCCTGCTGGCTGGTGACAAACACTGGGGCAGCTCACCAGTGGCAGCTTGCCCTCAACTTGCCCTGGGGCAAGGCAGTGATGATGCACCAGGACAGTCTGACAAAATCAAGGGGAATTGGCACAGGAGGAGGACAGGCCAGCCCAGCTGAAGTGCCTCTACGCAAATGCACAGAGCTTGGGCAACAAACAGAATGAATTAAGGGCCACTGTGCTGCTGGGATGCCATGACATAGTGGCTATTACTAAAACTTGGTGGGATGATTCCCATGACTTGAAGGTAGGGATAGATGAGCACAAGCTCTTTAGGAAGGATAGGCAGGGAAGGAGAGGAGGAGACGTTGCCCTCTATATCAGTGATCAGTTGGAATCAGTGGAGTTCCGCCTGGGGAAGGATGATGAGCTGGTCAAGAGTGTGTGGGTTAAAATAAAGGGATGACAGGGGAGGGTGATATTACTGTAGGGGTCTGTTACAGACCACCTGACCAGCAGAAGCAAGCAGATGAGGCCCTTCATGGGCAGATAGTAGCAGCTTCCAGGTCACAGGCCCTGGTCTTCATGGGGGATTTCAACCACCCTGACACCTGCTGGAAGGACAACACAGTGAGGTACCAACAATCCAGGTTGTTTTTGGATTGCATAGATGATAACTTCCTCCTCCAAATGGTAGAGGCACTAACAAGAAAAGGTGCTGTGCTGAACCANGAGGCACTAACAAGAAAAGGTGCTGTGCTGAACCATGTTCTCACCAACAGGGAAGGGCTG
>VXBP01010260.1:1022-27683 GCA_013400115.1 Rhinopomastus cyanomelas
TTTGTAAGCAGCAAGTCCAGCAGGGCACCTCCCCTAGTGGGCTCACTTACCAGCTGAGTCAGGAAGTTATCTTCCACACACTCCAGGAACCTCCTGGACTGTTTCCTGTCTGCTGTGTTGTATTTCCAGCAGATGTCTGGTAAGTTGAGGTCACCCACAAGAACAAGGTGTTGCGATTTTGCAGCTTCTGCCAGTTGTCTATAGAGTAATTCATCAATCTCTTCATCCTGGTTGGGTGGTCTATAGCAGACTCCCAGCAGGACATCTACGTCGTTGGCACTCTTCAAGTTAACCCATAGACATTCAACTGACCCATCACACTTATTAACTTCTATGCTTTCAAAACACTGTCTAACATAGACAGCTACCCCGCCACCCTTTCTATCCTGCCTGCTCCACTTGTAGAGCTTATACCCATCCGTTGCAGCACTCCACTTGGTGGGAGAGAAGCCAAATTAAGAGACAGAGGTGGTTTGCACCTACCCTTGTCGGCTCCAGCCTCATCTACCTCTAGAAAGCAAATAAATACATAAAGCTTTCCTCTTCCTGGATGCTCAGGTCAAGGGTCTGGACTCCCATGGTGGGTGGATGGGAGCTGCTTCCCCTTGCACAAAAGCACAGCACAAGCTGCAATGATCATCTTCTCGGGTAAGAGATTTCCGTTCTTTAAGCAGGCATAGAAGTTGCTCAGGATTTCAGGATGCTGAAATCCCACTGGTGCTGGGCCCATCCTTCATCTCAGTGGGTCACAGGGGGCTGAGTGGTGCCATTCCCACCTGGCACCCAGCTCAGTCCTTCTACAGAGAATCTGTCCAAAACCCTACTGGGAGTTATCCCCAACAGGAGCTCAGGAGGCTGCTTGAGTGTATCTTTTAGGTATTTAGACATATCACACAGCAAAAATTAATCTTTCATGTAATCTGTGGTGTAAGCACCTTCACAATTGTAAAGATAAATAAATTAAAGCAACAACAAGCTTTTTTAGAGCATCCCAAGGAGTTTTACAGAGATTCATTATCTTTGTTCGTTTTTGCCTTTCCATATATTTCAGCTCTCCCACAGAAACGAATCCACTGGATTTCAAATTATGGCACAATTAGCATGAAATTAATTAGCATCTGACCTATCCCCTAGTTTTCTTCCAGCTGAGACTGCCAACTTTTAATACGAGCCTAAAGCAAGAACTCTAAGGCTAATGCAGCAAATGGGACAAAGAACTTTTAAATTAAAGAGAGGGTTGGTTTTTTTTTTTTAAAAAAAAAAGGGGAATTTACAGCCATAAGCATTTCCCTGACAACAATCCCAAAACTCCAGTTCTCGAACAAAGTAGAGGGAAATGTTTCACTTGCCTCCCCGACACAGTGTTCATTTGCAAAGCCTAAAATCATCCCTCCCAGGCTGTAAAATGCTCCTGGCAGAGGCTGTAGTTATCAATTAGAAATGGCTTTGCCATCATGCAAAGTTTCTTTCTTCATGTAACCTCTCCAGATGCCTGTAAGGACGTTCTGAGTCCATCGTATCTATATAACCAGTCCCCCAACCGGATTGTAGCCATCATAGTTTCCTGAATTACTTATAGACCTCTGCAGTCTCTCCCTCTTTGACACTCTACATATTTTCCACATTCCTTCAGGCTCCCATTCACTATCTGGTGCTCAAATTTCTTTCCCTTCTTCCCCTTCAGAAGGTTTCAGCATTCACTAACCAAATACTCATTCTTTTTCATAGTTGTTTCCATCACTGCCATCCCCATTTCCCACATGAAACCTTGATTCACTGATGTCCCACAATATTTAACTCACGTGCTTACCCAGCACAAAGGAGAAAACAAGGTCTGAAAAATGGAAGGGTATGTGCCTGAAGTGTACAGAGTTCTTAGAGAACCTATGTACCCACATTTACCTCAAGCACTGCATTCAATTTTGGACACCTCAGTACAAGAGAGGCATTGAGGTGCTGGTGCAGGTCCAGAGAAGAGCAACAAGGTTGGGGAAGGGTCTGGAAAACAAAACTTGTGAGAAGTGGCTAAGGGAACTGGGGCTGGTTAGTCTGATGAAAAACAGGCTGAGGAGAGAACTCCTCACTGTCTACAACAGAAAGGAGGGTGTAGAGAGGTCAGGGTTAGTCTCTTCTCACAAGTAACAAGTGATAGGACAAAAAGAAATGGCCTTGAGTTGCACCAAGGGAAGTTTGCATTAGTAATTAAGAAAAACTTCTTCCTGGAAAGGGTCATCAGGCCTTGGAAGAGGCTGCCCAGGGAGAAGGTTCAATCACCATTCCTGGATGTGTTTTAAAGTCATGTAGATCTGGATCTTAGGGACTCGGTTTAGTGGTGGCCTTGGGACAGTTGGATTATTGGTGGGACCTGATGATCTTATGTGTCTTTTGCCATCAAAATGATTCTGTGATTCTATGACTGTTATGCTTGAAAAACTGACCAGAATTTCTAAGTTTAATCTGTGTGTTTTCTGCAGAAATGTTTGGGTTTAAAGAGTTGAAAAGTTTCTGTCCCACTCATCCCCTCCCCATGCTCTCCACTTCAACACCTCTCGGTTACTTTCACTTTCCTCTTCATTGCTCTCTGTCTTGGCGTCTGTGTGAAGGTATGCTCATTTTGCCACTGAGAGAGCATGTTATTACTTTTGAATATAATCTACATATGGTAGGAATTGTCAAGGTCTACTGATTTATCTGCATTCAACTGGAGAGACTGTGAGAATTCTGAAATTTGAAGATTTATAAGGATTAAAACAGAAGTCGGATGAGCAGTGCAATTTCAAAGAGAAGCAAGAACTGTCTACAAGCAGACATTCTGGATGTTTTTATCTCAGTTCAGTGTAGGAGCACACAGAATCACAGAATCACAGAACATTAGGGATTAAAAGGGACCTTTAAAGATTATCTAGTCCAACCACCCTGCCAGAACAGGATCACCTAGATCAAGTAGCACAGGAATATACTCAGGAAGGTTTTAAACATCTCCAGTGGAGGAGACTCCACAATTCCTCTGGGCAGACTGTTCTAGTGCTCTGTCACCCTCACTGTGAAGAAGTTTCTTCTTACCTTCTGATGGAACCTCCTACGTTTCAGTTTACACCCATTACCCCTTGTCCTATTATTAGATGACACTGAGAAAAGCCTGACTCCATCCTCCTGACACCCACCCTTCCTTTATAAATTTATAAACATTCATGAGGTCACCCCTCAGTCTCCTCCAAGCTAAAGAGACCCAGCTCCCTCAGCTTTTCCTCATCAGGGAGATGTTTACTCCCTTCATCATATTTGTGGCTCTGTGCTGGACTCTCTCCAGCAGCTCCATGTCTATGAGTAAAGACCCCAATGCACAGCACTCCAGGCCATTCTGAACTTCAGCAAACAGCCAGAGTTTTACTCTGTTTTGGTAAAACAGAAATTCCTTTTCTTGTTCCTTTCCAGATTCAGACAGATGAGGAGGGCCAGGGAAAACCAGAGAAGAAAAACATCATAAACAGTCACAGCCTAGTCCGACAGCAGGAGAAACCTGTCTAGCACCCATGTGTTGTTTGTTCAAAGTAAGAGCAGAAGTACCATCCAGCAGCTGGGCTCTGCATCTGCTGAGGTTACTTCTTACATCCACAGATGTCATCTGCTGTTCTGGACCAGAAACTAGAAGAAAGGAAACAGCAGAACCTGTTCCAAAGTGGCACTGCCCCAGACAGATATTCCACTACATGTGCTGGAAGAGGGCCATGTGTTAAAATGTTGCTGCTGCACGCATTCCATGTTGTTTGCCCTGTTCCCAGCCATGGTACGTAATTTCAGAGACTTCTTCAAGTAAGATGTCGATGTGATGAACCAAAACAAGTTGCCCTTTCACTTAATTTCTCTTCTTCTACTCCTGAATACGTTTCTCAGAATGGAATAGTTTATGATAACCTGGCTTACGCTAACCCTTCACCCTACCAGGATCCACAATATCAATTCTCATAATAAAGCCTGTTTTAAATATTTTTTTCATCTTCTAAGAAAACCAATTTCATCCTTGAATGTTCCATTGATCTACAGTAAATAAATAGGCATCAGGGAGAAGCATTGTTTATTTATTTGCTTGGAATTTAATCCTGGGATTCTAAAAGGATGATTGTAAATTTCTCTAATGGTCCCTCAGGAATGTTTTCTATGTAGCCAGCTAAGACAGGACTCTTGCACTCCAGGATGCCAGTGCATTAGAGCTTTAGAAAGATTGTAGCTAAATGGGACTCATTTATTATAAAGAGAGATGAACAGTTATTCCAGGGCACACACTAGATGAGATTTCACCACTGTCTACTCTCTCAACAGCACAGAACCTATGTGGGAGCTTTCCAAAGCACAGTTGCAACAAAGGAATTCCTGGCAAAATCTTGTTGGTAAAGCAAAGGGTTTGGAGCTTCTTCAACAGAGAGCAGCTGCCAAGCTGAATTTGCAGAGTCACAGATTTATGGTCATGTAGAAGGACTGTGGACCATCAGATATTTTACATTGGAATTATCTTAAATCAGTGATTGCTTCATTCAAATTTTCATTCTTGTTAAAGGACAGGGGGGTTCTTTTTCTCTGAAGACACAGGTCTAGGGATTCCATCCTGGAAGGATCCAGAATGGTCACTGCAGCTAATTATATAAAACTACAGGTGCCGAGTATGCATGTGCATCAGCTCCTACCATCTCACGCCATAAAACCCTCTCTTGACTCCAAAAATAAAAACCTTAGATCTTAAAAGACTGCAAGTGATGAAGAGCTCCTCATATATCCAGGAAAAGTGGTCAATCCCTCTTCTAGCTTAAATTTAAAACAACAAAAAAAGCCATAAAAGGCCTCATTTCCTATTTTGCCAAGTTTTTTTCTGATTTGAGAGAGGAAAAAGGCATCTACAAATTAGAGAAGTTCCTCATTGAAAGGACATTTTGGATACCACTAGGTCACAGTGCTGGATAAACCAACTAGAATGAGCTTCCATGGGCAGGTTTTCCAGATCTCTAGATGATTCTCTTAATGTTCTTTCCTAAGCTCTTCCTGATGTGTCAAAAAAAGTAGACAGCAAGGAACTATAATAAAATGAGTATGCTCTTCAAACAATATATTTGTGCTGCATTTCCAAGGAGCAGGAGGATGTAATTCAGTGTGGAAAGTGAAAGAAACGGCTGCACCGTGACACAATATTGCTTAAATGCTTTGGAGACTCCAGATCCCCAGTGCATGTCATCACGCAGCCTGAAGTAGTAGTTGGGCCAGAGCACTAGGTTGAGTCCAGGCTAATAAGGATGAAGTCTGCTTTACGTCACTGGAGAAAATTAGACTGATATCTAACAGATGACATTTCCCAGTAAAAAAAAATTATTGCTCACATTACATTTGTCTTCTGGGAGACGTTCCTCATCTGACACACAACACAACCAGGTATTGTCACCTTGCTGTAGATGGCCTACAAGCTGCTCCACAGCTCCTTCCATAATGCAAAGTCTCAGGATCATAGGATTATAGGATCATAGGATGTTAGGGGTTGGAAGGAACCCAAGAGATCATCGAGTCCAACCCCCCTGCCACAGCAGGACAAAACTATCTAACACAGATCACAGAGGAACACATCCAGGCGGGCCTTGAAAGTCCCCAGAGAAGGAGACTCCATGACCTCTCTGGGGAGCCTGTTCCAGTGCTCTGTGACCCTCACAGTAAAGAAATTCCCCCTTGTGTTGAGGTGGAACCTCCTCTGCTGCAACTTACACCCATTGCTCCTTGTCCTATCACAGGGAGCAAGTGAAAAGAGCCTGTGTGTGTCCCCCCAACCCCGGCCAGCCTTCAGATACTTACAAACATTTATCAAATCTCCCCTAAATCTTCTCTTCTCCAGACTAAAAAGCCCCAAGTCCCTCAGCCTCTCCTCATAAGCCATGCCCTCCTGTCCCCTAATCATCCTCGTAGCCCTCCGCTAGACCCTCTCCAGCAGTTCCCCGTCCATCCTATACCGGGGGGCCCAAAACTGAACACAGTACTCAAGATGAGGCCTCACCAGGGCAGAGTAGAGGGGGAGAAGAACCTCTCTCAATCTGCTGGACACACTCCTTCTAATACACCCCAGGATCCCATAACAGTCTTCTTTTTTTCATTTAATTTATTAATCTCATTCATGCTCATACTAATTAAAGACTGATCATGTTTACTGGAGCCAGGCACTAGACAAATTTTTCATGTATCTTTGCAATGTGTAGAACCATGAGCCTTGGCCATGTGGTGAGAAAGGTAGGAATGGGGAGTAATTCCTACTCCAGCACTGGACTCTTACCGTCAGTTTGAAGTTTGAGCACAATTGCTTAAGGAGTTCAGTGAACAGAGGTCACTAAGGTGGTCTCTGTCCCAAAAATGCAGCTGTAGTGGCACAATGTTCACCAGGTAAACCAGCTGGTATTGTCACTTATGGGTTAATTTTGGGCAACAAAGAATGGAGCGGTCAGTCTGAAATTGCAGCAGAAACCAATAACAGAGAATAGAATCCTCATTTTCAGGAACCTGCATGTCTTCATTCATATGGATTGACATTCAGCGGGTCCTGGAGAGGCTGGAAAATTGGGCGGGGAGAAAATTAATAAAATATAACAAGGGCAAGTGTAGAGTCTTGCATGTGGGCAAGAACAACCCCAGGTACCAGTATAGGTTGTGGACCGACCTGTTGGAGATCGGTGTAGGAGAAAGGGACCTGGGGGTCCTGGTGGCCAGCAGGATGACCGTGAGCCAGCAATGTGCCCTTGAGGCCATGAAGGCAAATGGAATCCTGGGTGAATCAGAACTGGAGGTGGTTAGCAGATCAAGAGAGGTTCTCCTCCCCGCTTTACTCTGCCCTGGAGAGACCACATCTGGAATATTGTGTCCAGTTCTAGGCCTCTCAGTTGAAGAAGGACACGGAACTGCTGGAGAGAGTCCAGTGCATAGCCACAAAGATGATAAAGGGAGTAGAACATCTGCCTGACGAGGAAAGGCTAAGGGAGCTGGGTCTCTTTAGCTTGGAGAAGAGGAGACTGAGGGGTGACCTCATTAATTTTTATAAATATGTGAAGAGCGAGTATGAGGAGGATGGAGCCAGGCTTTTCTCAGTGTCATCTAATGATAGGAAAAGGGGCAATGGGTGTTAGGTGGAACATAGGAGGTTCGACATCAATATGAGCAGAAACTTCTTCACAGTGAGGGTGACAGAGCACTAGAACGGGCTAGTTGTAGAGTCTCCTCCTCTGGAGATGTTTAAAACCTTTCTGGACACGTTCCTGTGTGACTTGATCTAGGAAATCCTGCTCTTGCATTTGGGGTTGGACTACATGATCTTTCAAGGTCTTTTCCAATCCCTATTGTTCTGTGATTCTGTGATTCATCACAATATAGCCAAAACTGCTCTAAATGAGGATTTCACCACCAATACCTGCCCCCACTCAGGAACTCAAGGGCTCCGTTTCCTTCAACTACTTCACTAAACCACAACTGGGAGAACAAATTCCTGTTCCTAGATAACACTTTGAATCACATGGTCTTGATCAGGAAACTCTTGTCCCATCTAGATCCTATTTAAGCCAGACACAATGAGTTTAGCCAGGGCACGCAGCAATTACTTGAAGCCTATGAGAAAGCCCTCCAAGGGCTCATCCTGCTTCTTGAAGAGCCAACACACAGAGGAGTTCCCTGCAATGCCTTTCATGGTCTCCATTGTTCACAGGGCACTAAAGTAATGAATAGCCTTTATTTTTCCAAGTTTCAGTCACAGAACGCACATGCTAGCATGAAAAGGGAAACAAAAGTGCAGAAATGCCAAGATGCTGTGTAACACACAGCCCTTCATCACTTGCACTGATGCACAGCATTACAAATTTTATCTAATCAACTGACATTTTAAGTAGTGGGGATTTTAACAAGAATAACAATGTGGTGACAATTTAGTCTTTCTTCCCCTTCCATAAAAACACTGTCTTCTGTTTGGTCTAGATTCAGGTCAAGACATTTCACTAATTTGCTAGTCATTAAAAAGATATTTTTATACCCAGCCTGTAATATTATACTCTTCAGTGATTATGATCGTTCCCAACAGAATTCCAGACTTGAAAATGAAGGCTGGGAAGCTGAGCTGCAATTATGATACTTTAAATAATTCCACAAAAGTAGAACCACTGTTAAATAATTTATAGTCTTTGATCTTGTCACAGATTGACTGAAATCTTCACATCACTCAAGCTAAATATTTTCAAACAGAAATGGGATAGGTTATATTCCTCCACCCCTTTTCTGGCATTGTGGGAGCTGAGGAAAACAGCAGTGCTATGGGCCAAATCCTTTGTAACTTTGGTGTAAGCTCCTTCAGAGCAAGCTGCATGAAAAAATTTTTCCTCTGGGGCTTAAGCCTGTTCAGAAATGAGTCTTTCATCAAAGCACCTTGAAAAGGTTAAGAAAGCTGTGGTTATTTCCCTCCAAAGCAACGTTATCATTCCCAATATTCTACAGAATAGAAAACATTACTTTTCAGCTCTGCATCTGGCACAGCAAGAGATGCTCCACACTGGATACACTGCAGTTCCAGGCCACAAAGATGAGGACAAAGCCTTGTGCAAGTGGTCTGGCTGCACTGTCAAACCTCAGCGCATGCTGTAGGACCTAGAGAGGCA
The DNA here is from genome assembly GCA_013400115.1 of Rhinopomastus cyanomelas. Classification (NCBI taxonomy): domain Eukaryota; kingdom Metazoa; phylum Chordata; class Aves; order Bucerotiformes; family Rhinopomastidae; genus Rhinopomastus; species Rhinopomastus cyanomelas. The sequence goes on from VXBP01010260.1 coordinate 9,680, forward strand.
CAGGGAACATCTGGTTCCCTTAAGTGAGGATCAGCTACTAAAGGCTGGTAACCAAAGACATACATGAAAGTGCAACTTGTGCTGAACCATGGGGAGGTGAAGGCTGCAGCATACTGGAGGCTGGGAAGCCTATGTACATGTGTATGTACAATCACAACAGTTCCACTGACTGATAACTTGTTAAACTGACATAACTTGAACTGAGTCAGGGCCCTATGACTAATGAAACACATAAAAGATGGAAGAAATAAACAGCAGCTTTCCAGGAAACCCTTAATTTGCATTCTAATTAATGCAACATGGGGCAAAAGCCATAAGTAAAGGATTCAATCAGAACTCACTATATAATGGGCAGACTGGTTTCAAACACCTGATAGGACAGGCAACTACTATGTGGGGTTATGGAGGATGTCACAACTGAACAAGCTGTTCACGTCTGCCGATGACAAACGGCCACGTTGCCAGGAAGAAAAAAGGGGGTTTTCATGATGCGATTTGTATTTTGAGACTTTCTCTCATGAGAAATAAATCACATTTTTTTCAGAGGATGACAAGTGCAAAGAAAATTTCATCTTGAGTTGTCCTTGGAGGTGTGACAAAGGCAGTTTGCACACCAAGCCTTCAGGTTTTTTACCACTGGAGATTCAAGTCCTACTTTTCCAACAACGTACAGACTTCTTCCCAAAACAGCTGCCACTACCAAGGAACCCTCTGGATGTGCTTTGGCCCTCAGATGGGGTGTGTGCATAGTAGAAGAAGGAGTGACTTGCACAAACTGCCCTGCACAGCATATTGGACCGGGAGACTGAACAGGAAAAATCAGAATCTGGAAGAAGAACTCAGTAATGTGATAAGGTGCGTGAATGACAGTGAATACATGAGCTTCAGGTCTGAATCTTGCTATTACATTGGTCAGTCCTATGACACAGAACATATTGGCTGCAACAGGTGTTTCAGTTGGATCAGAGCTTGAGGACAGATCCTTGGTTTGCTCTCATCTTACAATATTACCATTATTAGAGAAAAAACTTGTGAGGAGTGGCTGAGGGAGGTGGGGCTGGTTGCACCAGGGGCAGTTTAGATTGGGCATGAGGAAAAACGTATTCATGGGAAGGGGCATCAGGCCTTGGAAGAGGCTGCCTAGGGAGAGGTTTGAATTGCCATCCTTGGACATGTTCCTAAGTCACAGAGATCTGGAGCTTAGGGATATGGTTTAGTGGTGATCTTGGAACAGTTGGGGAAATTGTTGGACTTGATGATCTTGAAGGTCTTTTCCAGCCTAAACAATTCCATGACAACAGCATTTCAGCCATTCCCTTGTAGGAACAGTGTTACACATCTAATGCAGACTGGTTATCCCTGAAGAGCAGAAAAGGGGGTTGGTTGCACTTAGTCACATTAAACTCATCCACATAAAACCATTCAGAATTTCAATTTTTATGTCCTTTCTGTGTGTGACAGCCTATGTGGTTTAGGTTACTTGGAGAACACTCTGGTAAGCACATATTTATTGAAAGTATTCAAGTCAAGAAGAAAACAAGCAATTGAGTTACTTCCTAATTAAAAATAAACATTATTATTTTAAAAATACTAGTTTTCTACCCTGTTGCAACAATAGTAGAAAGCCTAGCCTATAGAAGTGATGGAAGATTACTGCAAACCAAGCCAATGAAACAAAATGGACTAGATGATCTTTCGAGGTCCCTTCCAGTCCCTAATGATTCTATGGTTCTAGAACTAGTAAACATCAGCACCATAATAAAAGTAAAGTCCATTGCTGCTTTTATTCTGTTTCTTACGCCTTTGTGTAATTAGAAGACTGAAAGTTTTGGAGGTGATTAGCAAAGTTCCCATGGCAAAACCTCTGACAGCTGTGGAACAGGTAAAATTCCACACACTGGGGCAGGAACTACCAGTCTGTTTGGAAAAGTGAAAGTATTTGTTCCAAGCTTTTTGCTTGTTTTTCCATTTGGTTTAATGTTTTTCATATGTGTTACTTTGGTACAAATCCATCTAACTCTAAGCACTAATCAACACTGTGAGAGAAGAAGGCTTCTTCTGACAATTTAATACTTTACTCCAGAAAGCTTCGACCTACAAGACAGCAACTGGCTGCCCAAGCACCAGTGTCCCTTAGCAAAGAGGCTACTAGACACCAGAGCTGACATTCCTTACACTTCAGAGTAGTGCCAAAAATACCAGTAAAGAAACAAGGGCAAGCTCTTCTTTGGATCAAATCTTTCCAGGATTTTCCTTAAAACTCACATAAATAATCTTTATGTTGGATTTGGAGGCTTTCTTCAGGGCTTGCAAGCACTCAAGACAATAAAATAGCACAGAATTAATATTATAGTTATGATTCAAGGATATCATGGTATGTGAAAGCAAACAGGTAGATGCATAGCTCAGCACAGATTAAACCACCTCATGACTTCCCCCTGTGAGTGATGCCGCACCCTGTCCTCAGGAAAAGGTGAACACAGGGCTTCTCACTCATCTTCAAGGATACAGGAGCTGTTTCTGCTCTGGGAGGCCAGTCTGAGGTTTCATCCAGACTACTTTTAAGTAACTCCCTGCCAGGTATTGCACTAAGAATACGTGGACAATTGGAGGACATGTGCAGCACTGGCTCTGGCAGCTGCAGCCAATGGCTGCATCCAGCTTTGCAGCAGAGATCCCAAATGCTGGTACTGAAACCCAGGACAATCCCCACGATGGCCACAGGCAGAGGAACCAGCACTAGGATTAGCAGACTGCAAAGGATTTACCAGTCCCAGACTGGGTGGGGAGTGAATATTCTGGGTTAGCAGAGAAGCTAACTAAGATTATTTGCTGTTTGGGAGCCATTTCATGCCACCTTCAGACAACTCTCTTGTAGGAGTCAGCAGGATGCTCCTCTGGTGATGGACTGCAGCAGGACTTGGCTTTGGCTCTGAAGAAATGGGACTCATAGGGGAAGCTTCTGGTAGCAACATGTATACAAGGGAAATTGGGCACAGCAGAATTTTTCTTTCAAAATCTCCTTGATCCTGAAAGGTCACCCATGGGACACAGCCATCTCTGGTGTAGTTATTGCTTTCTGTGGATGTGTGCCACAGCTTAACAGCTGGGGTGGAGCTCTGGATGCTCCCAGAAGATGAAAACTGCCCTCTGCCTTTCTGCCTTCAGAGGTCAATCAAGTAGACAAATGAGGCTAAAAGCAGAGCATTGCAAAGGGTGCAAGAACATATCTATGGTATTAGTGTCCCAAACCCAACAGAGGAGCCTTCATCGAAGAAGGCACCTCAGACTAGATGACTGATTTAGAAACCACATACTCAGATTTACGATCTGGAGGTGATACAGGAGTGAATCAGGAACAAAGTAGAGACTGTTTCACAGCCACAGCATCATAAGTTTATCACTGCAGTGTTGAGCTTCTCCATTATGGAGCAGATGCAAAGTGGGAGCTGAAAGGAGAAGATGTCCTGAGCAGCAGAGTAAAGCCACACGCTGAGGATGGAAGCAGAGCAATGTACGCTCTGCTTACTTACAAATAAAAGCCCACTGAAGCAATAGCAGGACTAAGTCTAGCTCTCCCTCCTTTGAAAGGAAGGACAGGGATCACAGATTGGTTTTGGTTGGAAAGGACCTGAGAGATTATCTAGTTCCAATATGCTATGGCCATGGGCAGGTACACCTCTCACTAGATCTTTCAGAGTCTCCAAGGGTCGAGAGCCCTTTCTCAAAGCAGTGTTTTTATTTTTAAGGAGTGAAGTTGGGTTTCTTTGCATTCTTCCCCTTCATTTCCCCCTCAGCTTTCTCTTTAGGGCAGAGTAAGCACTCCTTGCAGAAGGAAGATGAGGTTTAGCCATGGCAGAGTTACCAGAAGCCTTGTCTGTTAAATAAACACAACATTTCTTACAAATAGGAAACATGTAAGTCATAAATCAAGGGCCCAACTCCTTCAGGCTCATCCCTGGGAAGGTGTCAGTGCACATGGAAACAGAGGGCTGCTGCCCTCAGGCTGCCTGAAGGAAGTTTTGACCCAGGATGTTAATATGGCTTATTTGATACAAAGCTAAGCAGACTGGAGCTCAGGGGTCTGTTGACTTACAGGGCTGTGAGCCTTTGGGAGATTAACACCTAGAGAAAATGCATCTGTGTTTGTTTTGGGTGAGGCTGCAGTTTAAATTCTTACATTACCACACATAGGAGACGTGAGAGATAATCAATGCCCCATGATAGCTCGTGCTGAGGCACTAAGATGGTTTTGCTCTGCAGGATCGTTATTCAGCAATATAATTCTTCCCATGCTTGTTTCCATTTCAAGTAGGATCAGCCATTTATTTGCACAAAATTTTATTAATTCCTACCTGTATTTTCATCTCTCACCATGAAGCAAAACTGCCTGGGATTATGTCAGTTCTGCACTTCCATGCAGCAATGGGAAATACTTGGAACCATTGCAAATCCCTATGTCACAGAAAACATGCAGGTGTCAGACTAAAAGGAATACTGAGAGGGCATCCAGTCTACCTTCTTATCCAGAATCCATGACAGATGTCAGTCAAACTTCTCAAAACCCTGAGAGGAGTCTACAACATCCCTGGGTAATCTGTTCCAGCAGTTAACAACCCCTATTCAGACAGATAACCAGCAGTCTTGTTTGCTATGACAGAAGCCAGATTCTAAGTTTATTTTCATATCTTTAATATGCATCTGAGGTGGCTCCAGCTCTTCAAAAACACATCCAAAAGTAAGTCTGCAGGTGTGATGCAACTTCAGATTTAAATTAAATACAGAGACATGATGGCGATCTGAGGAGAGAGCAGCTGGTACAGATCGGGGTCAGTAACACTACAGAGGAGTAGGTGTGTGATATATTTTGCACGTGCCTGAGCAAGTAAAGCATTGATCTGCTAAATTACAGTTCACTTTGGGGTTTTACAGAAAGCCTCTATTAAACACGTGGAAGTATGGTTCTTCTGACCCTACGCTCAGTAGACATGGTGACTGATAGAAAGAACTACAGCCTCCTTCTAACAATACTCGCCTAGAAGACTTATACCTTCCTTCAGAAATATCAAATATACACAAACCCTTCAATCTTGCAGCACAGATCATATTTTCTACATCTTGAATACTTTGGGGTCATTTTTCTCGATTACATCCCATTTTGCTGTATGGCTTTCAAAAAAAGGTCAAAAACCAGGCTCTCAGCAGAGATGTCTTGTGTCATACCAGCTAAAAGTTGCTCTTTTAATGCAGTGATCATATCTTTTATTCCTGTCCCATTTGCCATCTTTTCTCCTACTGCCAAGCCACTGCCTGGTCACAGATTACTGCTTCACAGTTTTATATAATCCAATCACAGAATTGATCAGATTGGAGAAGACCTTCAAGATCACCATTGTGATCCTGACTATCAAGATTAACCATTAACCCAAGGCCATCGCTAAGCCACCTCCCTAATCTCCACAACTTTAAAACGTGACCAGGGATGGACATTCAATCCCCTCCCTGGGCAGTCTCTTCCAAGGCTCGATGACCCTTTCTGTGAAGAAGTGTTTCATCATGTCCAAGCCAAGCTTCCCCTCCTGCAACCTGAGGCCATTTCCTGTTGTCCTTGTTCTTTGTGAGAAGAGACAATACTAGAGTCTGTTGAAATGTGGTGCAGAAAAAGATACACTGCCTCCAAGAGAAGCAAGACTTAGTGAAATGGTCACAGACACAAATTTAGACAAGAAACCTTTAAAAATTTTCTAGAAAGTTTGGGTAAAGCCAGTAAGCTGAATTTATGTCGCATTATCATGCAATGAACCAAAAATAAGCAAAGTCTGGGAAACACAACCAGAAAAGAGTGTTATATAAACAGAATCCTTCATTGTCACAGAAACACAATTGCAATTATGTAACCTCTTCTCCTAGCCTCCTGCCAGTGGATTACTCTTTCCTACAGAGCATTTTCCACTTCTCTGCTCAACAGAGACTTAAGCAAATTGGTAAATAACTTCCCCCTGCTTCCCTTGGGAAACTGTTGCAGGGAGATATAATTGTCAACAAAAACAATAACCCAATACTGAAACACATATTTGACAGCATGTAATTGTGACAACGAATATGTAGTAGCAACGCTACTCTTCCTTCTTTGCCCCATTCACACAACCATTTCCATCCACAGGTATTACATCCACTCTCTATTTTCTTGTGTTTCCTCAGGCATCTCCCATACTCTTGTTGGTCTCTATTATGGTTTCTGGCAGAGAGATAAGCCTTCACCTAAGAGGTAATAATCTAGCAAACAGAAGGAACAAGAACACATTACAGTATCATATGTAAGCCTTTACTTACACATAAAGGACTGGAATGTCTTCCCTTACCACCACTGATATATATGACACACACACAAACAGCTGGGTCCAGCAAAGGTTAATCTGAACTTTGTCTAGATCCTGCCCAGATACTTCTAGACAACTGCCTAAAATACAGCCCACAGTCTGTCAAAGGAGGTTGAGCCCTCACTGATACCTGTCACTTCTCTACTTGTCCCCTGATTTACTAATTTGGTCTAATCTGGTTCCATTCAAATAATTCTGGTAAGCTGCTGTGTCTGGAGAAGAATGGGCTCCCAAACTGCTGACTAACCAGTAAACATGCCACATTTACCACTATTGCCTGGCCAGTTTGTACTTGCAACATATTCTGAGACTCAGAGGTTTCTGACCAGCTGGGAATGCATCAAGTTATCATCACCACAATGGCTGCTGAGACTTATTTTTATACCAACCCTTCCATCTAGCAAAAGAAACTGGGATTCATTTTGATGTTGACATCAGAAGATCCTACTCTCCTTTTCAGATAGTGGCTGGGGGTGAGATATAGCTGCTATCTGGCAGGCTCAACCCATCACATGTATAAATGCTGCTTCCCATTCTTGCTGTGTTTAAATCAGGAGGTAGTTGACCTGTTTAGGATATGATCTATTCAGATAATAAAACCCATACAGCGTACAGTACAATGTTGTAATCCATTGTCCATGCATACACTTCTCTAGAAACAAAGACGGTTACAGACTGTAGCATATAAAATCTGCCCCAAGCTAGACAACCAAAGCCCTTTAGCACAGGGATATTTTTGAATTGTGAACTTTATAAAACCCAATCCATAAGTTCTGCAGATGTAGCTTATTGCTGAAAAAAATGTAAGATGTTAACTGCCAGCGTTAGCTCGTATAAGCTGGTATTTTTAAGAAGTCTGTTGTATAACTTGTATTATTTTTCTCACCTTTCCTGTACAGTAAAACTCAGCCAGCCATTGTAAATTAAGGCTTTCTTTTATTCATTTTTTTCACTGTGAATTTTTCTGTTCTTTTTTTTGGGGGGGGGGGGGGGGGGCTTATTGGGGGTAAGAATGTGGTTTTGTCCTCTTCCATTTCTAAAAACTGTACTAATTGAACTGTATTTCATAAAGGAATTTTACTACCTGTTTAATAACTTTTTAAAAGGTTCTTGTATTGAATCACGGGACTATGTATGTAGCAGGTCTTTTCCTTTACGGATGAACAAATACATCCAAGCAATGCTTAGTAATGTTAACAGCATCTACCATCCAAAACCCCCTTGTGTGTTTTAAGCAAAGGGATCCAGAAGAGCAGGTCTGCTTGAAATATTATTTAAATGGGGCTGGGACATCAACCCACACAAGCTGTTTAGCAGTAGATTATCCAGACTGCATCAGTTTTTCTTAACCTTACAGCTACCTATAACTATTATTCTAAGTTGTTTTCATCCAACAGCAGAAAGGGACAGAAAAAAAAGCAGAATCAGAGGGTTGCCTTACACTCACTGCTATTGGCTCTTTCCCTCACCTGGCTGCAGACACCCCTCGATTCCAAGTATCCACAGCAGGTCTTAACAAGAGACTTCTCCTTTTGACATTTCAGGCTTTAGAGAAGCTCTTTTTTTTTTTCCTTGCATGCTAATAAAGATGCCAGGCAGACCAGCTGCTCCTAAACAGTTTGCAGGGAGGCAGATATAATTAATTCACAAGTTGGAAGCACATTTAACAGAGAGAATCGTTTTGTTACCCCCAAACAATTGCAAAGCTCGTATGCAAAATACACATGCAAGTACATCTGCTCTCACTTAAATCCCATAGATTTACTGAAGACGCTGTAGTCTACTCGCCATAGCTTACCATTAAGATGATTTTCAGATTATTTAATGCTGTGCAGGGAAAAGCTTGATCAATAGCGTCCATATCTTCAAAGGTAGGAATTTACGAGGCATTAAAACTTTAATGGTATACCCAAGAACATTAAGACCAATCAAAGTCGATGTTCACTATGGCCTTGGCCTTCTTCAGGCCGTATCAACCGTGACGCTCACCAAACCAAATGCCCAAGATTCACAGCAATAAGAAGAGGATTATTTCATTTTTTTTCAGCTATATTCATATAAACTTGTCACCCATTTGCAAAGATTTGAGCAGGCTGCCTAGCTATAAGGCATCTGCACTTTTATGCTCATTTCTCCAACATCTGGAGCACTATAAATTCAATGCTTGCCTTAGCTTTTAATTTTTCTCTCTTCCTCCAAAGAAGTATTGGCAGTAGCAGAGATCAATCCAGTCACATTCAGGTCCAAACTCTAGAGATTTCCAAGCTTGAATGATTCAAAATGGACCAAAAAATTGAAGAGTAGTGGGGAGAAGAAACCCAACAAAACAACCCAACAGTGGTGTCCCTGTAAGCAAAAAGCAGTGTTTCCATTCCACTGCAACAAAAATTAAGAAGCAAAAACAGTGAAGGAGTCAGAATAAACGGGTAAAGCTGCCCGAGAGCACTTCAGAAGAGAATACTGAGACAGATGGGATCACGTCTCACCCATTTCTGCTGCCTCCTTGCTAGATAAGCAGGAGTAGATACCAGCACCCCAGGGGAAAACACACCTTGAGGCAGCTCTTGCCTGAGCATCTCTCCCTTTGGACTGTCAGACAAGTAAGGGACCACTGTGCCAGCGAGTGCTGGCCATTGCACAGTGAACACAAAAGCTGTACATTAATTTAATGGGTACATTTGGCATAGCTGAGCACCCAAAAAGGGATGTATGAGAACCACTTTACAAATCTCCAAGGTATTGCAACACTCAACACAAACATACAATTAAGTTTTGCAGATCTGGCCAAACACCAAAGACTTTGGAAGTTGGCTGAACACAAAGTTCCCTAGTTCTTCCCCTGCCTCTCAGCTTTCCCTGCAGACCAGATCAAAAAGCACAAATAATACTCGGCTGCTCATTCTTCTGTTGCCCATACACAGATATATTTTTCTTGCTCCACTGGGACAGATGAAATCAGAGAAAGGAAAACAGGGCCAGCCTGGTGTCTATTGAAGGATCATCTCTTACTAACCAAGGAGTGCCAAAATCATCCTAAAGGTTCTTTGGGGAATATTAATTTTGTCCCATGCTTTGACTGTAATTGTGTTAATCCAATAGATTTGCTAAGCAGTAAAGTGTTAACTCTCAGGGCTGAGGAATGCCTGTTGTGAAATACGTCTGCATGGGAAGAGGGCTGAAAACACTGCTTCCTTAAGGGCGTGGACCATGTGTGAGAAAGATTACATTATAGTGTAGGTTTCCTTCGTGCTAAGATATGATGAGGTAATGGGGAGCAGGGTTAAAAGCTGAAGAGACTGTATTTATGACTCAAGTTCAAGGGGTTGTTTTCATTTCAAGACCCGATCAATGATGACAAACTCGAGTTCTTGCTTCTGTAGGTGCTTTGATAGCCTGGGAGGGGCTGCCATATGTCCAACTGGCAGCCATTCTCCATTGGGCTACTTCTCTCCAGCTGGCATATTTAAGTGCAAAGCAAGAGGAAAGAGGTAACTGAAGAAGGGAAAAGAAAGAAGTTAAATTGCATGGAGTTGGTTGATCATAAGGAAGAAGTTAGTGGCTAAATCAAATCTGCATCTATTTATCTACTAATTACCTACACATCATCTTTTCCATCTAAGAAATCACTCATCTGATCTGACTATTGCCTCTACAAGCTGCATTGTGCATCAGGGGAACACTTTAACAGTATCATTTTCTCTCCTGCAGAGTTACACTGCCTACAGCCTCAGCCTGTAGGATGGCACAGGATACAAGAGCCCATAGATTTTTCTTTCTTTCCCCTTCATTTTTTTTTTTTTCTGGCTGTCGTTGGCTGCTTTCACTGCCAGGGCTCAAGTCCTGTCAGCAGCAGCTTTGTGGCATACATGGGGAACCTACCTAACATATTACAAACCAACACAACTCCAGCAGCAGCCAATGGTATCACATAATGCAGTTATTTTTTCCAGGCCTATTTTCTTCTTCCACATGAGTTCCCAAAAGGTAACAGCATTTTAATGGATCCAAACATGCAGTGAAAAAAATAAAATTAAAAAAAAAATAGCAACAGCAGCATCAGAAGGTGGGTTTATTTCATTATTGCTTTCAGCTCTTCTGGAGCACTCAGAAGAATGGGAGGGTGAACTTGGCTAACATTTCCTCATTGAAGGAAGTTGGAGCTGTCCTGCACTTTTCACTTCAAAACAAAGGAGAGATGAGCATATCCAAGTATGTGACAACTTTCAGATATTTGCCCTCTTCCTCTCCATGAGGACACCTGGTAACCTCTAAAGAGGGGAGCACACATCTCAGTCTAGACTGCCACACACAAAGGGGTTTTGTAAAGCATAAGGAAAATTTGGACTAGTAATACATCATGAAGTAGCTTTGCCACCCTGACAAAGAGATAATACAGGGTTCAGAGGTTTTTGGGGATTGGTTTTTTTTAAGCAACCCACAAGGATTTTCATTTTCAGGAGGAATGAAGCTTCTGAAAGCCCTAAGCTGGCTCTAGAAATCTCTGCCAAGGAGTTTTCAAATCCACAATAAGCAATTTCCACCACCTGTAGAGCTCTGGCTTCCAGCAGAGCCAGAAGCTCCAGACAAAACCTTGGTTCATGCTAGGTAAAAGAGGCAATCCAAGACACAGCCAAGGTGAGAGCTTCTGATCCATACCTCAAATGCAAAGGTGGAAACAGAAATGCCAAAAGTTCCCACTGGCACAGCTATGGTGAAAAGCTGCCCATTTCATACCTCCTCCTTGCTCACCATTGAAACAATCCCTTAATTCCTCTGAGACTCCATATGTGCAGTTACTTCCATGCCATCACTCTCCCCATTCTGCCTTTCCCCCCACCACCAGCTACGGCACAAAGTCTCAGATGAGCACTTTCAATCACAATTATCTTGGAAGTAAAATATTTCCCTCCTTCCCACAAATCTTTTTAAGTAGTGAAATAAACACCACAATGTGCTTTCCTCCAACAGCTGGAAAATTATGGTCCGACTGAAATGACATCATTGTGTTTTCCTATGGAATTTCTGGGCTGAGATTTCAGGGATAAGCTGTGAAGCAGCTTGAGGTGAGGTGGAAGACAGTGCCGTGGTAAAGCAGGCAAATAAAAAAAAAAAAGGTGGAACTGTTTTAAATAGGCCTTACTGCAAAATAAATGTTTATCTGAAGCCTGAAAAGATTCCTTAAAAACAGATCAGACAGGCTGGTTTGGCTTTCAGCCATCCCTTAGTTCCAGCCTTCAACAACCCTGTCCCAGCTCCAATACACGATACTACGTTTCTCAACATTTTATATTGTTCTTTCCCTCTTATTACACCACTGAAAGAAAAATATGGAAGATATACTTCAGTGAGGAAATACCTCTGTCAGAGTAACATGGCAATCCCAGCATCTCTTCAAAGGAGGCGGCACTAAATCTACTAAAATCTACCGCTAAATCACTAGAGCTACCTGATTTCCACTCTCTGTAAAACAAAATCAATCATTGAAACCAAAAAGAAATTCTGAATTGTCCTTGGTGATGACTGTTTCACTATAAACTCCCTACTTGTTTCAAATCATGGATGTAAGAAGCCAGCAGAAGCAGCTTTAGCAGGGATCAGGCTGAACATGACAAATCAGAAACGAAAAAAAGCACATGAATGAAAGACAAAAGACAGCTCTGCTGAAGCTCCTGTTTTAACTCCCACAGAAGGCCTTGAAAAATCTTCTCAGTGCTCCGAAAACACCACAAACCTCTTTAATAGCTCTGGTTTCTACATACTTTATCTCACTCCTCGTCCCTGCCCTTCTTGATCTTTTCCTATTTGTTGACTAACCACAGAAACAACTTGGGATGGCTGTGCTGTGTTTGGCTGGGGCAGGGTTAATTTTCTTCACAGTAGGTGGGTCTGAGTAGGCTGTGGTCTGAGTTGTGCTGAAAACAGTGATGATAACTCAGGGGTGTTTTAGTTGTCACTGAGCAGTGCTTGTGCAGAGTCAAGGTCATCCAAGCCCTACATCAAGCAGGTGGGGGTGCACAAGCAGCAGGGAGCGGACAGCTGACCCCAACTGACAAAAGGTATGTTCCACACTCTATCACAACATGCTCAGCATATAAAGCTGAAGCAAGAAGGACTAACTGAGGGAAGGCATTTGGGGTGATTGTGTCTTCCCAAGTAACTGTGATGGAGCCTGCCTCTCTCTGGTGCTGATGGAAAGTGTTGATCAAATTCCTTGTTTTGCTTTGCTTGTGTACATGGCTCTTGCTTATTAAACTATATTTATCTTGACCCATGAATTTTCTCACTTTCACCCTTCTGATTCTCTCCTCCATCCTACTGTAGGGTGGGGAGCAAACTGTGATACTGTGAGTTAAACCACAACAACAGTGCAACTGAAAGGTCAAGGTGCACATTAAAACTTTGCCCAGATCAGGAATAACCTCACTCAACTCACAAAGTTTCATCTGGACTCCTTTTTTTTTTTGTCCTGCAAATTATATTCTTAATTTGTTAAATTTTCTTGCTGTTGTTATTTATAGGTGATTTCACAGCAACTTCTGGTCCTTGGGGTCAAGAAGGGAGAGCAGTGAAAGCCTATCTTCAACATTTCAACAATGAAGAACAAAACTGATCTATAAACATGCCTCTCGCTTTAATGCACCCAGGCCTATATATAAACATAATTTTGTGTGATTTATATCCCTAATTAGATTCCCATGGCAACATTATTCAGCTAACAATGTGTATCATAATCACCTTTTTCTTCATACAAACGATTTCCTTAACTTTGCATGCATAACTTAGCAGCTTTTATTTTTAAAACTCATTCTAACGGTTTCTCTCTTGTTACCAGTAGGGGTGCTATGGTTAAGAAACTAATTTGCTGTAAAAATTACTCATTTGTCAAACAGGCATTAAAATAATTGTTCCCCTTTTGACTGTTACCCTGCTGTTTCCAGTCATCTTCAAAAACTAAATTATTTACTCATTTGAAAGTTCAGCTGTGCATATTTTAATTGATATTCCCTCACAGGACTCATATTGTTAATGACAATAATTAACCCAAAATGGCTGCTAAATAATTATGCTTGAAAAGATATGAAGCTATTTGTGCAGAAAGTGAAAAATCAGCATTGGAGACAACATCAAAATGTGCAACTTTCCTGTTTCATGGCAAAGCGTGGTAATAGTTTATCATCAATTTGAGGATGAAAAGGGGAAAAAATGTAGATTACAGGCTTTGATGCAGAATATTTTATGTTTCCAATATCACTCGGTTATTCTAGCTAACAACTAGTGCTCAGTCATTTTAATAAATCCCTTGTATTGCTGTTCCAGCTAGTGATATAAAGGATCCTCACGAAGTCGGCACGGTTAGGAATGTAGTAAACCAACCATTAATAACATTTCCCTGCCATTTATCTCTCATGTTTCGTTCCAAGGAACCAGACCCCTGCAGTAATTTACAGCTTACAGAATTAATGCTGAATAATTTCTTCTGGCCAGTGGTGATGTCAATGGTGACAGCTAAAAGCTATCACCAGGACAGATATGTTACCCACCAACCTGTCATCCTCATAACCATTTACACCAGCACAGCATCAGTACCATTTCACATTTAGCTTCTTCACCCATCAATATTGCAGGTTATGGACGGAACAAGTTCCATGTACTTTGCTAAAGAGACAGAAGAGATTCAGGAGAGACAGAATGAGTAGGGTTAGAGAGGTCCTCAGAGATTATCAAATTCCAATGCCCTGTCCTATCACTGGAGTCCCTCATAAAAAGTCCCTCTCCAGCTTTCTTACAGCCCCTTTAGGTACTGCAAGGCTGCTCTAAGGCCCTCCCAGAGCCTTCTGCTGGCTGAAGAGTCCCAATGCCTTCAGTTTATCTCCATAGTAGAGGTTCTCCACCCCTCTGATCATCCTTGCAACCTCCTCTGGAATCACTGCAAGGATTCCATGGCCTTTTGTACTGGGGACTCCAGAACGGGACAGGAGTCCAAGTGTCTAGGTGAGGTCTCACAAGAGCAGGGTAGAGGGGTTGAATCACCTCACTTGACCTGCTGGTCTCACTTTTTGATCCAGTTCAGGATACAGCTGGCCTTTGGGCTGCGCTTGTCTACACAGAAAACAATCTGAGTTAACTAAGGATGTGATTTTAATGTGGGTTTCTGTATACAACTATATTAAGTCCACGTGGACTCACTCATTGAGAATTAAAACAGCTTTAATTCACTTTAATCTAATTCATTTCCAAAGACCACAGAGGGCTTTAAAGTTGTTTAATGTATTTGAACAGCTCATTTGAGTCCACATGTCTCAGTATCCCCACAGACACCCACACTGACAAACAGAAACCCATTGAAGCCACAGACAGGTTCAGAGGACATTGGCAGAAGCTTTTACTTCATAGGTTTTTGATGGAAAATTTGGTTTTCAACTATATAGTCTCTTTGAAGAAGGTGTTGACATTGAGCATTCCTAAAATTCTTCAGGAAATTTAGTTCCTCTTAGAAGAGGAGCCCTGAAATGCTGTTGTGGTGATGCTTCTTAGTTGACCATTACACATAATCTGCAGTCCAAGTAGTTGGTCCAACACATTGTTGGAAAGGAACAAGGAAGGTGCCTCATAGAATCACAGACTGATTTGTGTCGGAAGGGACCTCAGAGATCATCTAGTTCCTGCCATGGGCAGGGACATGTCTGACCACACCAGGTTGCCCAGAGGCCCATCCAACCTGGCCTTGAACACTTCCAGGGATGGAGCAGCCTCAACCTCCCTGGACAATGTGTTCCACTGCCTCAACACCCTCACATGGAAGAATTTCTTCCTAAGATCTAACACAAATCTCTCTTTTAGCCTCTTTAGCGTCAAGGAAAGCTGGAATACTGCAAGAGTTTCTGCTCTTGCAGGCTTGGGTGGTGCTGGCAACAAGTAGAGTTCTGTAGCTGCTACACATTCATGAAGGTTTGGTAGATTCCTGCTGCTAGGTTTTGTAAAAAGAATGAGTTTTCTATAGGTGTTAGTTTTGAAGGCTTGAGAAGCCCACCTCACTAGAGCAGCACGGAACAAGCATCGATTGTCACAAATTTTCCCCATTTTGAGTGTATTCAATCAAAGCAGTCTCTTTTAAAGTCTCTTGACTCTAAAAGCAAATAAATTTCTATTCCTTACTCTACAAGAAAGCAGACTATTCACAACTGAGTGAACTCCAAATATTAAAAAGCCCAAACCTTTATTTTATTTTAAAGCCTGGTGCCTTTGAAGAAGCAATTCCTTATTTCTCAGTACTTTCAGTTCATAAAATGCTTCATTACAGCAATTTAAATACTACTAGTCAGAGAAGGTTAATACAAGTGAATCTGCATTATTCTCTTAAATTGCCTCTGCAATTCCTGTACACACTAAGTTACATTTTGGATGTTGAAATTGAGGACAAATAGCCAACAGATGAAGAGTATACTTATGAAGAAAAACTATGTATTCTTCTAATTGCTGAACCTATTGCTGTCTGGAAAAAATAAAAGTGCAAGCTATTCCTGGCACCAGATGACTCCTGGTTCTCAGTGGCCAGCAAAGCCGCATCTGCAAATTTAATGAGATCAGTAAACAGTGTAGGTTAAGTAACTGGTTGCTAATATTTTCCTCAGCTACAAAAGTTTTAAACAAACAAAAACAAGTGGGATCACAGTAACCTAGAGGTTAACGTCGTGCAGGTGGTCAATTTGAATTCAACACAAACCAGAAGGCTGCAGCTTTGTAAACTGAAGATGTCTGTTAAGTTTTTTTCAGGAACTGTGTCTTCTCTCTCAGACGCCTCAATGATACAACATATAAATGTAAAAATGACTAAGACAAGGAAGTATGTCATAGACTAAGCATGTTAATGCCTTTTCTGGCTCATTTCTACAGGCTGAATCGTCTGTGTTGACCACATTTGATGGCATCTGTACTAGAATAGTTTTTTATAACAGGAGCACATGGAGATGGTCCATCAGCTAAGTGAGCTGTGCTGTGGGCTTGTCTTTTAAAACACTGGTATGGTACACATAAGACTTCATTTATGATGCTGCATCACATTCCTTGTGTGATAGCTCTGATAACCAGTTGATAACTGGATACAGAACTGGAGAAAGGTTCAAATCCAGCTGGTGATGATGTAAAGTAGTGATCAGAACCCATCTCCTTCCAGGGAGCTTGATCCATTCCTAAGCAGACAGATATACTCAATACTGTTGGTGACCACCTATAAACCTAACTGGAAGGTCCCCTCAAATAAGAACAAGTTCAAGAGTGAAAGGAGCTGAGAATTGTCTCACACAGAAGAAGTATTTTCTACAGCAGCATTGAGAGGAGCAGTGAATGAAGTCAGGGTACATTTGCACCTCTAGGAACTCCTCTTAGAGATTAAACAAGTGTTACCAGGAGGTTGCCAAATACATTTGAATTAAGCACCTATAAGTTTGGCTCATCGCAGGCAGACCTTGGCAGGTTAAGCTGTTACTGGAATGGTAAACAAACACAGAGAAGAATCATAGAGGCACTAAGAAGTCCTTCATCCACATCAAGTTTTAGGTGGTCCAATGCACAAAGCATTTGCTTTCACAGCTTTCAGCAAAATGTTTTTCAAAGACAAGCACTGCATTTTGGGATCTCTTGCTAAAAGTTGTCAGCAAGCTAATGTCCCAAAGCTCCAGGCACACAGTAGCTACTGCAAAGAGCAAGGGACACAAGCAGAACACGTAGGACCACAGTTTGCCACGTGTACTCACACCAGCTGGCACCTGGACAAGAGGGAAAAAAAACAGCAGTTCTGAACCTTGATACTAATCCTGGGATCCAAAGACAAGTTGAATGGCTGCCAGTAAATAAATACAAACCTGCTGTCAGGGTATTTTGTAATGACCAGCTCCTTACAGCTAGTGATACTCATCCTCTACTGAAGCAACACAGCTCTAGGCACAGTCATTTTGCAGCTGCAGCATCACTTACCAAACTCTTGTACCACATGTTAACCCAGAGCAGGAGTCACTAGCAGCTCTGGCACACTCGTACAGCAGAAAGGTCACAGAATCATAGAATCATTTAGGTTGGAAAAGACCTTTAAGATCATTGAGACAACAACTACCATAACTGTCCAAGACCACCAATAAACCATAGAAACATAGAATCATAGAATCATTAGGGATTGAAAGGGACCTCGAAAGATCATCTAGTCCAATCCCCCTGATGCAGCAGGATCACCTAGACCAAGTAACACAGGAGCACATCCAGGCAGGTCTTAAACGTCTCCAGAGAAAGAGACTCCACAACCATCCTGGGCAGCCTGTTTCAGTGCTCCATCACCCTCACTGGGGAGAAGTTCCTTCTCAGATTGTTGTGGAACCTCATATGTTCCAGCACTGCCCCTTGTCCTATCACTAGACGACACTGCGAAGAGCCTGGCTCCATCCTCCTGATAACCACCCTTCACATATTTATAGACATTAATGAGGTCACCCCTCAGTCTCCTCTCCTCCAAGCTAAAGAGATCCAGCTCCCTCAGCCTCTCCTCATAAGGCAGGTGTTCTACTTCCTTCATCAGCTTTGTTGCTCTACGCTAGACTCACTCCAGCAGCTCTGTGTCCTTCTTGAACTGAGGA
>VXBP01010260.1:27931-85331 GCA_013400115.1 Rhinopomastus cyanomelas
ACCACATCCACTGCTTTACCATCATCTATCCACCTGGTTATGCACTTATAAAAGGCTATCAGGTTGGTCAAGCATGACTTCCCTTTGGTGAAACTATACTGACTGTCCCTAATGACCGTCTTGTCCTTGATGTGCCTAGAGACAGCGTCCAGGACAAATTGTTCCATCACCTTTCCTGGGATGGAGGTGAGGCTGACCAGTCTATAGTCACCTGCATCCTCCTTCTTTCCCTTTTTGAAGATTGGAGTGACATTTGCTATCCTCCAGTCTCTAGGCACCTTTCCTGATCCCCAGGACTTAGAAAAGATGATGGAGAGTGGCTTAGCAATGACTTCCGCCATCTCCCTTACTACATGCGGGTGCATCCCATCTGGGCCCATGGACTTGTGTACATCGAGTTTACTCAACTTATCCCTAACCCAGTCCTCATCAACCAAGGCAGGCTTCTCTCTTGCCTCCACTTCCTCTGGAGGCTCAGCAGTCTGGGACAAAGAAGTTGTTCAGTATCTCTGCTTTCTCTGTATCCTCTGTCTCCAAGGCACCCACCTCATTCAACAGGGGGCCTTTTATAAACTCAGATTAACCTCTGGTGCGATGAATGCCCAATGTTATATCTTTCTAAAAGTTACCCCTCTTCTTGCCATTTATTTGCTCTGTGATCCTCTAATTTCACCTGGAAAAAAACAAACCAAGGAACTGAGATGTGTCTCCAAGAATCAGCAGTGCTTCTATCACCTAGAAACAGAATAAGGGTTTGTATCTCACTTAAAGCCATGGAGCCCTGATTTCTTAATGATACCACAATTCTGATACAAAACCAGCTGGTTTGGCTTCAGATCCAAGGCAAGAACATGCAGCAATTGATTTCAAGAAGCAAGAGGGGTATTACTCACCCTGCATTACCTGTGAGGGATACATCACAGAATTGAAAGCCAGAAAAATGCATTTTAGAATAAAATGTATAGTGTTTCATAATTTGATTTAAATTAATTATACCATTTCTCACTGGAATGCTCATGAGCTTCAGAAATAAAAATACATAAATGAAACCAGCTGCTCTGGATACTCTTTCTTTCATATAGATTTCATTTGAACTAGTCAGCTTCCTTCTGCAGCAAAGTATTGTCATGCAGCATCAGAGTGGAGAGCATATAGTGTTGTCTGAGTTACTACAAAGTGACCAGTTATAGTTTAAAAAACATAAAAAAGCAGAAGACTAAAATTCTTTCCCATGATGGCTGGCTAAACTCTGAGGAAACTGACAGAGAAGCTAAGGCAGTTAATGGTGTCCCAGTAGAACCCATTAATCTATAGCTATATATACATTGCATACTCTTTCTGATTTGTCTCAGACTGGAGCCCCTCTGTGCCCAAGAGCACAGAGGTCTGTAGCACTTGGGATGAAAAATAATTACAATTTCGAGGTCATAGAATCATAGAATCATGGACTCATTAGGGATTGGAAGGAACCTCGAAAGATCATCTACTCCAATCCGCCTGCAACAGCAGGATCACCTAGACCAAGTCACACAGGAACTCATCCAGGCGGGTCTTGAACATCTCCAGTGAAGGAGACTCCACAACCCCCCTGGGCAGCCTGTTACAGTGCTCCGTCACCCTCACTGGGAAGAAGTTCTTTCTCAGGTTGACGTGGAACCTTCTATGTTCCAGCTTACAACCATTGCCCCTCGTCGCATCACTACATGACACTGAGAATAGCCCAGCTGCATCCTCCCGACTCCCACCCTTCACACATTTATAGACATTAATGAGGTCACCCCTCAGTCTCCTCTTCTCCAAGCTAAAGAGACCCAGCTCCCTCAGCCTCTCCTCATAAGGCAGGTGTTCTACTTCCTTCATCAGCTTTGTTGCCCTACGCTGAACCCACTCCAGAGGCTCCACATCCCTCTTGAACTGAGGAGCCCAGAACTGGACACAATACTCCAGGTGTGGTCTCACCAGGGCAGAGTAGAGGGGGAGAAGAACCTCTCTTGATCTGCTAAGCACTCCGCTTCTGATCCACCCCAGGATGCTGTTGGCCCTCTTGGCCACAAGAGCACACTGCTGGCTCATAGTCATACTGCTGTCCACCAGGACATCATCTGTCATCATCTGTCCACCTGGTTACGCCCTCATAAAAGGCTATCAGGTTGGTCAAGCGTGACTTTCCCTTTGTAAAGCCATGCTGACTGTCCCTAATGACCCTCCTGTCCTTGATGTGCCTGGAGACAGCCTNGAAGCCCTTTTTGTTGCCCTTGACCTCTCTTGCAAGGTTTAATTCCAAGGAGGCCTTGGCTTTTCTAGTTGCATCCCTATATTCTCTCACCAGAGCCTTATAATCACCCCAAGTGGCCACCCCCTCCTTCCATGACTTATAGGCTTGCTTCTTCCTCTTCAGTTTGCCTAGTAGTTCCATGGTTAACCACACGGGTCTTTTGGCTCCCTTCCTTGACTTATTCCTTGTTGGGATACTCATTTCTTGTGCTGCAAGAAAGTGGTCTTTGAATGTCAACCAGCTATCCTGAGCTCCCTTGCCTGCCAGTACCCTGTCCCATGGGATTTCCCCTAGCAATTGCTTGAAAAGGCCAAAGTTGGTCCTTCCAACCTGTAACATTCTGTGATTCTGTGAAGAAGTACATGCAGCCCGAAAGTCTGGGTTCTTTAATCTCTAAGTATAATGCATATGTAGATTTTGATATTGCTCTTAAAATGATTGTTGTAGCATATCTCAGTGCTTAGATACCAGGACAACTGATCTTTTCATAAATCATACTAAACATATAAGGCAAAATCCTCACTGTACTGAAGTCACTGGGAGCACTGCCAGCCCTTTAAGGCAGCCAGGGCTTCGTGCATGAGGTTTTCATCAGCTGGAGCAGTGGTAGATTCCCCATTCCTGGAGGGATTTAAATAACAAGTGAACATGGGTTAGTGGTGACCTGGCAGTGCTGGATTGAGGGATAAATTTGATGATCTTAAAGGTATCTTCCAACCAACGGGATTCTGAGATTTTGTGACATCCCAGACAAGAACAGTTAGTGATGTAATGGCAGCCTCTACTGTCCATTTCCCTGCTTTTGTCAATTTGAACCAAATCCAGTTTTCGTCATTTTTCTCTCTCCTCATATATGTAAGATGCAGGATATATCAAAGCAAATTGCTTTCTCAGATGCTTCTTTCAGGTCCTACACAGATTATTTCCTTTCAAAGTAAGCAGGTGCATTATTTTCCAGCTAAAATACTCCAAGAGAGACAAAGAGGTCTTCTTAAAGATATAAAGGACAGCTGTAGCTGAGAACAAGACAATTTTCATAGCTACCATGTGCTTAACTTCCAGCATCTCCAATAATCCAGAACAAAAAAGGGGTTATCATGGGCACCGAGTTGCAACTGAGGAAAGTCAAGGGAAATAATGACATTCACTAACAGTCTAACAAGTTCTGTTTGCATTAATATACTTAAAGATTTGGACTCCTAAGTAGTCAACGGCAGAAATGTGTTTATAAAGGATTAACAGTGTCAAATTAATATGGACGACAGAGCAGCTCCTATAACTTGACAATAAAGATTAAAATGAAGACATAAATCCAAATGTTCTTGTGAATGAAGAGAGAAAAGGAGCAGGAAACAGAAAAAGGCAGAACGAAGAAGAGGAAAAAGGAACTGAGTCTCCTTACCTGGAGACAAAGCAAATTTAACAGCACTTTCTGTGCCTGAACAGATTGAAAATGCAGATCCTACTACTAAAATATTCTAAATCACAAATAAAATTATTTTGGACATCAACAGATTATTACTACATGTCCTGACTAAACAACAAGAGTTTTTTTTAAAGGCTTAAAAATGTACTAGGAATTGGAGGACAAATCTTAACACCAGCAAATTACTCACTTGTGAGCAAGTTCATGTTTTCGGTACATCCACCTGTTGTCCTGCATGACACAGCAACCTCAGCATCCCTTGTTTCTTTACCACTATAAAAACTTATAAAAATAAAACACTATAAAAAGTAGAAAGAGAGTTCCAAGAAACACACATTAGGCTTTAAAAAACAGAAGACACTTGTGAAATGTGTCCTGAAAACTACCTTCAATTGCAGGGATCTACAAAGTCTCTACTGTTAAAACAAGAGCTGGAAACACTATCCCGACTAAAGCATATGAAAACATATCAAAACCTTTGGATAGGTGGGGATCTCCCCCTGCAAAATCCCATCTTGTTTCAAATTTCAGCATTGGGCACTTTGTCTTTTCCAGTCACTAAGTTTAAAACCCTTCAAGCTTGACTGAACTGTCTTTTAGAACACACTGATTGGTGGAGACAGTATTCAAGTTCTACACGGTGGTAGTAGATGATGGGCACCCGAAAATATTTCATTTCCTTAGAAAACACCAGAAGAAGACTGGGGATTATAGTCAGGAGACAACTTGCAGAGAAATAACCACTACTAAAACACTACATGCATTTAAAATCCCAATGGTTTCTTTAGTGTAATAGTAGATAGTGAACTTCTGTTTCTTCTGGTGTGAGGAATAATGGGAAAGAAACTTTGGCCCAATTTGCCAATGAACCTGCAAGGCTGTTATCTGACCTCCTCTCTCTCAGAAGGCAGAGCACTACAGAAATTTATTAAGCTCAAGAGTGCTTTCAGGAGGCTTCTTAAAAACATACTGTAGAACTAACAGGTGAGGATTAGCCAGACCAGATACAAGCGGAGTCACACTGATGGGACTGCTCCCTTGTTTTACCAAAGAAGGCCTTAAAGCTGACCTTGGGGCCTACCACAAAGACCATAAGATTCTTGATTTTAGAATCCTGCATTCCCTTCCCTCCCTTTTAAAATTTTTTAATTTACTCTTTTCTTAACCTCAAAGACACAGAGAAGCAGACTCACTGCCCTGAATCCCCCACTTGGATATTCACTGCTTGCCATGGAAAAGACATTTCTTGTGTCCTCAGGAAGCTGATGAAATTTGAAAAGAGGAAAAAAAGTGCACAACTTTATTGAGGTCGGCACAAGCCCAGAGATTTGCAAGCTGCATGTCGCTGCTAATCAAAGTGACTGTGCCAACACGATTAAAAGACCCACAAAGCCCAGCCAATCAAGCAGCTAACTGAGGGAGACCATAGAGCAGATAGCAAATACCACTGGAGTTGTACATTGTCTCAAAAGATTATCACTGCGGTTGTTCAAACTCTTGTGACCAACAAGGGATTCCAGTGACTCATTACTATTGTGTTGTTGCAGCTCAACATTATGTCCCATGCATATTCTGGAGCTCCAGAGCACCACATGTGTATAACAATGCGTCGTGCTTCATAAAATATCTCTGTGGTAAAAGAAGCACCAAAAATATTTGCACAATAGCAGAACTGCCAACGAAGCACTGGGCTACATTAGCTCGTTGGGTGCCATTCCAATGAGCATCTGCCATGGCCCCAGGAAAAAACAAAAAAAAAAAAAAAGAAGAGATTTTTCTGAAAGATCACAGCTTTTCACATACCAAGGAAACTTCAAGACCTTTCTGAGGTCCACCCCATGGTTTCACTATCAGTCAAGCAGGAATCATTGTTGTCGAAGTGGTTCAAATTCACCACCCCATCCATGTGCCATGTCTTCACGGAGCAAATCTTCACATACACACAGCTCCATTAAAAAAGAGGACAGAGGCAGGATCATATTTAAAAAGAAAATGAACAACCCTTTCCACAGTAGAGTTGGGAAGGCCAGGAAAAGTCCACATGTGTCAGGAAGGGGTAGGGGAAATGACGGTTACTTTACAGATGCTCTTGTAACTTTCCCAAGAAAACTATGGCATGCAGCTGGGACACAGCAATCAACTGCTCCGGCAAAGGTCACAGCAACATCAAAGATCCCCTGCTAGTTCAACAGTGGTGATTTTGTAAATAATCTCAAAACGATGAGTAGCATGTGAATGCTTCTTCTTTCTCTGCAGGATTCAGGGCAGGAAAACAGAGCAGGCTGCTGTTGTCCTCTTCAAAACGTCACTTCAGACCAGAGTAACCTCTTCAGATCAGAGGTACAGGGTGTGATGAAATGAAAAGAAGATGCTTAACTGACAAACTGGAAAGGAATCATGGAGGAGTCCCATCCAAGAGACAAGTTCTGGGCTCCTGCCACAACTAAAGAGGCAGATGTAGCTTCTGACATAGGAGATAACAAGGAAACCCTCAATACATCAGTCATGCCCTGAAAAGAACACACCATGCACAGTAAGAATCCAGGCTGAATTAAACATTTAAAAAATAATATTAATAATGTTAGGTATTTCCTTGGATAACTTGGGGAAGGAAAGAAGGCATCTGTGTTTTTTAATTGACCAAAGTCCTTACAGAAGACCATATGTGCAACCCAGAGAGGTTCTGACACTGGATTTGGCATGATGAAGGACAGATGAGCAGCAGGTGAGTACCCTACAGAGGAAGGACAAGTTTATAGGGATGTTGGTCCTTCATCTCTTCTCCCAGCCATGTTAGGTGGGGACTACATGGAAAATACTCACACTCTTCTCTCCTGTGGTTTTTTTCTTCTTTTGCTAACTGCACTGGGCTAACAAACAAGATAGCAAGAGCCTTATGGACTGGGGTCTTCCCCTCATAAACAGTCCTTTCCCTGCTTACATGTCAATTCCAACAGAAGACAGTGGTTCACGACTTCCACCCTCTTGTGGACATCCACATCCCTGGTGCGGAAACAACTTGCCATCCCCGGACTATCAAAAAGCTTAAAATGTGGTCAGAATCCTGTTCTCTGCAGTTGTTCTTGAAAAACAATATGTAGCTAAAAGGATGGATATAATAGAGTGGAACTTCAGAGCCTCTTTGTGGTCTCCCACAACCACAGAGACAGAGTAATGTCCTCTCAGTACCCCACAAAAGCACCCAAAATATCAAAAGCTTCAAGGGAGCTTCTCAAACTTGAAAGCAGCACTGGAGTTTACCATGAAAGGTGCACTGTGCATACATATAGAACAGAAACCCTGTGACACACAAAGCTTCCTACAGATATTCAAGATACCCTTTCAACTTTTATTCACTTAAGCAAAACATTACTGAAGCAATGTTAATCCTCTTGTTTACAGTTACACCCATGACAGAGAGGGAATTCACAGCTCAAGATCAAACAGATACACTAAAGGGGAGCTATTTAACATCACTAAGGATAGCACCCTATAATTACTGTATGGGGAGGATGGATCTTTCAACACAGGTTTTCCCTTGAGAATAGAGAAATAGGGAACTTCATTCAGCTCTGCTTCAGCCTCAGATCTAGCTTCAAGGTAAAACTGAGCAATGACCATTTCTGACATGTTGAACTTCGAAGGAGAATGCTTGAGGAACTCAGTGCAAACACAACTCTTCATGGTAAGACCCTGAACATCCTCCAGTCTATTTATGAGCTTTTATGAAGCTTTTTTGGGGCAACCTGGATGCCTGGTTTTCTAATCCTGCCTTCACACTACCATGAGGACCATAGTAACCATAGACCCAAGAGGGTAAAGTGTCTTAGCTACATAAAACAGATGTGAAGAAATGCAGACAATACAAAATTGGGACCTACCATAACATTCATAGAATCACAGAATCATTAGGGATTGGAAGAGACCTCGAAAGATCATTTAGTCTGACTTGTTACTTCAGTTCTTAGTGGCAGCTTTAAGTTCAAAGTGAACACCAGACTATTGCAAATCCTCTTAACCAATGAAAAAGAAGAAAATACCTGACTTAGTTAAAATTCCCACTACAGTTTGCAGCTCATCAGTTGCTTTACCAAAAGTCACTACAAAATCCACAAGACACGTTAAGTCTCAGAAACCCCTTTGATACCAAACAACTGTAGGATTCATGGTAACAGAAGACCTTTTCATATCTTGACAATCTCCATGAGGAAAAAGAAGGAAGCCTGTTCCTATGAAAACCAGTGAACTCTGCTAGCAATATCACTCAGTCCCTGTTGCATTAAAATCCCAGTGATGCAACTCCTCTCTGCCCTTGAGAAACACCATTTGCTTTTAGCAACTGAAGCATTTAAGATCTACAACATAAAGCAACTGGCTTTTGAATGCAGGTTGCTTCATTTTAAAACATTACTGTGTTCTTTGATGTTTATCTGTTTAAGAGAGTTTATTGCAGTTAATTCACAGCAGGAGTGCCCTGTGGCATCCTCAAAAATTATATAAAAAATATTAAAAAGATAAGAAAGGAAAACATAAGAATTATATAATCTAATTTTTATGGCCGTACAACAAAAATGGAAGCCTAATTTTGTAATGTATATGTATAGAACTATTTCTGACACATACCAAACACATGAGGCCATCATACACAGGCTTTTTTATTGGAAAGTCTGAAAAACTGAAACAGCAAGAGTCCTAATACCATGTTAGTTTGGTGTCAACTTTATTTAGAAAATGAGCTGCAAGGATAAGGCAGAAACATATGGACGGGAGGTTGTTATCCACAAACTGAGTCAATGTGCAAGTGGCATTTTTTTGTTTTACTAGAAATAATAAGACAACAACTGCCGCAGTCACTCCCCCACACCACTCACATTACATTCATTACTGACTAAAAATTACATGGGGTTTTTTTTTTTTTATAATCTCATGGTGTTGCTCCGTTGCCTTATGCCATCTGATGGATCTCAGCTGCAACTGCATACCCAGCCAAAAGTGGCATCTGAGCTCTTTTGACATCCATTGAGCTATGGAGCCACCTAACAGGCCAAGCAGAATCAAAACTTGGAGCTGACATTGCAAATGAGCTACCAAAGATGAAAACTTCAACTGAGAGATTTTGCACCGAGTCATCCCTCTCAAAACTTTAATAGCCGGAGAGGGACTTTTTACAAGGCACTCTAGTGATAGGACAAGGGGGATGATTTCAAGCTAAAAGAGGGGAGCTAACACCTTAGGTGCCCAGGGAGGCTGTAACTGC
The DNA here is from genome assembly GCA_013400115.1 of Rhinopomastus cyanomelas. Taxonomy (NCBI): domain Eukaryota; kingdom Metazoa; phylum Chordata; class Aves; order Bucerotiformes; family Rhinopomastidae; genus Rhinopomastus; species Rhinopomastus cyanomelas. The sequence goes on from VXBP01010260.1 coordinate 36,890, forward strand.
TCCATCCCTGCAACTGTTCAAAGCCAACTTGGATGGGCATCCTGGTCTGCTGAGAGGCATTCCTGCCCATGTCAGGAGGTTTGAACTAGATAATCTCTGAGATCCATTTTAATGTAAACCATTTTGTGATTTTATGAAAACATCCCCTCTGAAGAACCCCTCAGAGATGCCTTCCAGAGGTCTGTGGATTATATGGAATTTTCTTAAAATCTTAAAGTTCTTTTGGGGTTGATGCCTTCACAAAGCATCCCCAACTCAGTCCACAACCAACAGGAGACAGACGGATCTGCATTCTTGTTGTTCCATGGGGCTGAAAAACCTAAAGATGAAAAGCTTTTCCACCAAAGAAAAGTTTTAAGAGCATCTATGACAGACACAATGGCTGGGGCAACACGGTAATTTCAAAGGCTAAATCAGAACGGACATCCAAACCCCTATTTGTGCTAAAAGAAATAAGGATGGATCCACCAGATGTTCAGAGGTCAGCACTGATTTTGTAAGATTCACAGTTTGAGGATCCACAAGTTTGGACCAACACAAACACCTTTGCAGTTCAAGGAGGGTCAAGAATGAAGACTAGCATTGAGAAAATACCAACAAAGTAAGAAATACTCTTCCACATGGCCTGACATTACTGATAGCAAGGTAGTTCAACAGAAAAAGGGGATGTCTATCCTGATAGCAAGGTAGTTCAACAGAAAAAAGGGATGTCTATCAACACCTCAGGGTGTGCTGAAATAAATTCACTAGTAATCAAGTTTCTTGAAAACAGATACAAAATACCCAGGATGTAAACACCTTGAGAATGCTGGAGCCCACCTGACAATCCAGTATTTTCTTCTTTGATAAAAACCAAAAAACAAAACACTTAAAACTTTTGAGTATTTCTTCTATTGGGAAGAAACTGTGCCATGGAGTTCATTACATTTTCAGCAAGCCATTTTCATGGCCATCAGCCAAAACTCAGACACTCCACATCTCCAAAGGCACTTTTTTGTGCCTTTCAGACAAAAGTTATCCCATGAATAATCAATTTTATGGCCAAAGACTCCCTTTTTCAAAATTCTGCAGGCTGGGACAAAACAAACCAGCCTAAATTCTGTCTTAACCTCTAGCTAGTATTTCCTCCTGGACTGACACCTCTGAAGACCTCAAGCCAGCAGAAGGCAGGTGGGTAGAATTTAAACTGACTGACTACAGCCCTAACTGCACAATGAGCTCAGCATATTGACAGAGACACCTACCTGCTCTGCAGCTGCAATTTGCAAAGGCAATTCTCTTCCCAATGTAGCCTTTAATTGTCCTCTCTCACCATTTTATGAACACCATGTATATGTATTGGCTTTATTACTAGGGCTACCTAGTGGTGGTGTTGCTGCTGATCAGAAGTTTCCACAAAAAAGGAGAATAAGGGAATTTACACACAAGTCCAGTTCACAGTTCACAAGTACATATTTCCTCTTTTAAAAGCCATCACAGGCTTGAGAAGAGAAGGAAAACTACAGATCTGCTACACTTGATATTGTTGTCTCCCTCAGCACAGAAGGAGAATTAAAACTCCAAACCTGGGTTTGTCATCTTTATGCAGCTATTATTTCATTATCATCACTAAGGTAACTTGTCACACATGAGAGAAGGAGGGAAGAGAGTGGAAAGAAAAGATTTAATAAATAACAGAGGGGAAAATCCTGATGACGTTAATCTCAACCACAGTAAAACAATAGTTTGAAATGGTGCCAGGTCTCTCGCTGCAGTCTCAGGCTGAAGCCCAGCATCTCCTTAAATTAAAGTAAATTAAAAAAATAATGACGAATGAGAAAGAAAAATAGTAAGAAAGACTTAATGAATAATAGAGAGAATCTGACTGCAAGTCTAACCTAATGATGCCAAATATTAATTAATTTTTACTTTGCTCTCTCAGGGAACACATCAGATAAAGCAGAGGAGGGGTAGATGAGGAAAGAGCATATTAAAAAGACAAAGATATCTTAGACCAGTTTTGATAGAATAATCACTATGATTTTTTTTTTTAGCCTTTCAATATTACTAATTCCATTTTGAAGAAAATAGAGAGTTGGGGGGGTGGGGGATGTAAAAAAAAGTCATGATCAGAACTGCAGGAAGATTTTACAGTGAAAGGCTCTGGGCTGATATGTCCCAAATGTACCTTCAGTCAAGGATGGAATTTGACCCAGCATGGACACTACTTTATCTAATTATTATGTCTGATTAAATCTGTTCTTGACAAAATAAAAAAGATTGACATTAGTAGGCTAAGTCATTCTTATCTGAAATTAACAGCATTCAACCAGGGATTCAAATTGGGATGTAAAAAAATTAAAAGATGCTACACCTGGTTTAGAAAGCAGCTCATGAGAATAATGAGAAGTCTATTCCACTGAGCAACAAACGCCTGGGACAATCTCTGATACACTTCCTCTTCCTACTAAATCTCAGTCAAACTTTCTGGCTTCTGACCAAAACCACTAGAATGGAGATTTGCTTTGGAGACATTCATAGACTGAGAAGATTAATCTGTTATAGACAGAGGAAATTTCTCTCTAAAAGCTCAGAATGACAAAGTTTTGCCAGATAATGATTCTAAGTAAATGTATTTTTCAAATATTATTTACCAGTATTTGAGTAAAACAACTGGATTTTCAGAATCCAGGTTGTTGCTTCTATCATTATGGCACAACCTTGATGATTAGTCATTATTCTTAAAGCAAATAAAAAAGCACGATGATTGCTGCCAGATTTTCATCTCCACACATGTAAAGGTCATTACAAAACCAAAATGTTGCCAAGTATGTCTTCAGTTATAAAGGACCGAGAAAAGCCTCGATCACCTTTGTTCTCATCCTGTGAATTAATGACAAATAAAGATTTTTATGCTGAACTGAGGATGATTGTAGTGGAGCTGGACGGACAGTGGCAGGTGAGGGCAATCTGTCCATGACTGCGCATTTAAATGCGACAGCACAGGGTTGCGTTGTTGGGTGTTTTTGGCTGCCTTTGCTGTCATTTTGGGTTTTGATTTGACTGACCTTTGTATCATCCATCCTCAATGTAATAAGCAAATGGAAATCGGATTTGAATGCTGACTTGTACACTGAGACTTTGATCCTTGGACATGGAGAGCATCAGTTATCAAATATTGAAAGTATTCTATTTTAAGATAAATTAAATAAAATCCAATCATTACTATTTCCACCTGAAAATAGAACTGAAATATTCACAAGTAACATCTATTAGTTAGAAGAGCTGATTGTCCAAGCAGGCAGTAGATGTAACAACAATAAAATACAAATTGCAAATTGCGAGTGCACAAAACCAAGTATTTATGAACAATCTTCAAATGATGAATTATTAATCGAAGAATTTTGTGAGTAACTTCCTGCAGCAAATAAATCAGAAAATTCTGCAATCTGCAAGAAAACAATTTATTGAATAAATTATTCATTGTGAATCAACTATTCACTCAGATCTGGATCTTCCACTTTAGTTTCCTCTTTGGGATAATCACAATGAAGATTGCACTCTGACTAATTTTACTGCCACAGTGTAAAATGAAATGGGTCAGTTAAATACAGTTTTTATTAGAAGTAGTTGAGCACATGACAGAAGGAGATCGAGGTCACTGAAACCATTTTTTTTTTACCATAAAGCAAAATTTGGGACATAGGAGGAGCATATAATGGAAGAAGAACGTCTGTGATGCTGCTAGTTATGGGGATCCCTGTACACACCCCAAACCCACACCAGGAAGCACAGTGACCTGCAAAACCTTCTGCTTCCAGACCACAGGCAGGGAAAGAATCTCTGTCAATGCTCCTAGCTGGCATTTCCAATAGTCAAGGGGTGACTGTGACTTTTTTTTAATTATTCATTCTATTTTAATAACAAACTGGTGTATTCAAAGAGGCTGTTTCCCAATACAGCCATTTCTTAGTGAGAAAATGTTTTATAAACATTAACAGGGAATCAAAGCTCCACAAGAATTCCTCTAGAAAAGAACATTTTTCTTTTTTCTAACCTAACAAATACACAGTGACAAGCAACCTCCTAGACAGTCACTGGAATGCCACAAAAAGCCAGTAAAATAGATCAGATTAGGGATGGCTGTTTAAATTAAAGTCAAGTAGAAGGATACAATGGTCAGATGCTCTGAAGGAGGTAGACATTGCAGCCATTCCATAAACCACCAACAGGACCTGTTGGGTTACTATGCTCTCAGTTCTAGTCAAAATTTACGATCTATATATTTGAAGACAGTATCTTCCTACGATTCAAATACCACAGGCTCACACACATCCACAATATCCTAAGTTGTTATAATTTAACCCTTCTTTCTAGCTATGGTGAAGTTCATGCAATAAATACTACTGAAAAGAGCTTTCATAAAGTAACAAAGAAATTTCAGGGTATATTTTGTCCTCACTGAGTTTTCCCATCCTCTTCCTACTTTTTTCTTTCTCTTCTCTTTCTCTTCCCCTTCTTCCCTCGTGCTGAAATCAGAAACTGAATTTTTCTCCAGATAAGTAATGTAAAACTTCTAACAAAACTAGTACTTTGGGGAAGTGCTGAAGGCAGTTAGCTACTAAAAAGTGACATTTCTGACACCAGGAAGACATAGGAACTGGTTGCACGAAGCCTTTATACTTTCAGATTGTTTTAGTGATTGAGGGAAGGGGTTTAAGGATGTTGATAATAATTTATTATTTATTGAACAACATGCTCAGCCACGTACAAAACAGAGCATGTGTTTACAATGCCAGCCTGATGGGTCACACAGTTGAGACACAGAACGCCAAATCCCATTAACATTTAGGAGATTACTGTTGAAACAACCAAGACATGAATGTGAAATTCAGCTGGGCAAACCTCATTCCATTTAAGGACAAAGATACACTCTCATGTGCTCCCTCCCCTGTTAAACTCCTGCATCAGATGGCAGTGCCAACCTGGATTTCCAAGCCTCAGTTTCCCTCACCTTGTTACCCTGATGCTGTTATATCATCTTTTCTGGGTGCAGCATTTATGCTGGTCCATTGGCTGAGGAGCGGAGAACAACAGTCTCCTTCTTCTTTGCAGATTATCCATAAATGCAGCACCAGGCAATGTTCCAGCTTCAGCTTGAGGCAAAAGAGGCTTAAAGACGGGAGATTTAAATTAGATCTCAAGAAATTCCTCCCTGTGAAGGTGTCGAGGCTGTGGAACAGGTTGCCCAGGGAGGTTGTGGCTGCTCCATTCCTGAAAGTGTTCAAAGACAGCTTGGGTGGGGCTCGGGGCAATTTGGTCTGGTGAGAGATGTCCCAGCAAGGAGTTGGAAATGGATGATCTCTGAGGTCCTTTCCAACCCAAATCATTTTAGGATTCTATGGAAGGAGACTTTGGCCCTTCAGGTCTCTGAATGCTGTGGAGTTTAATAACTTAATTTTTCATCAGGAGCAGAGACAAGCACATCCAAAAGAGGCTCAGGGAAACCAGGCAAGGACAGATAGTACCACAGGATTTCTCTTTGCTTCACCTAACAAGACAAACCTCTGAATTATCCTCTTTTACAAAAAGGCGCATATTGAGGTAGAGATACAGGCAAGACACACAGCCAATGCAACAAGGGCTTCACCCATCAGTGATGCCTATTCTCATAAGCACAAGTGACAATTTCCAGCAAACGCTTTCATGACCCACCTAGGCAAATTATTATTTGCCCAAATGAGCTCTAATATATTAGAGGGAAGACGTGAAGCAAACTGAACTCAGTTTGATAACAGAAACTAAAAAGCAAAGGTTTAGTTATATATGGTTGATAACTCTGTCAGAGAGGGTAACTCAGGATTTATATTACTACAGTTGTGGTAACAGTCTGCTCACTGGCTCTTTAAACAGCACGGAGTGGGTATTTTCATTCGTCATCATAAGAGAATGAGCTGACACAAGTGTCTTCTAAAGGTGAGGAGACAGAAATAAATATGCTATAAATCTGGGAAATGCAGAGCAACATATTTGAGAATACATTAAAAAACCCCTTCCTGCATTGATTTTCAAACCTGCACCAATTTGCAAACACTGTTTCCTTACTATCTGTATTTAACGATATTTTTCTAAAACAATTAGATAAAAATAATTAATTACTAAATACCTACAGTCATGGGAAAACACAAGGTTATTGCCGGCGCCTCATAATCTCATCATCCTGAGGACACAAGGGTTAGAGTTGTCCCATGAAACCCATTTGATATTGTTTGTCATGCATCTACCCAGAGAAGTGGATGCCCTGCTCATGAGGCTTCTCAGTTGGACAAGAAACTGGTAGACCCAGGCTCAGAATCCTAAACAGCTTGAATGTCCTAGATTTACTTTCTGCTTGTTTCATGGGATGGGTTAATTTGCCATAAAAATTTAACCACTGCTGATACCGTGATCAGGCATACATAATTCCCAACAGAATTTTATTGCCCTTAATATAATAAACTGCAATTTAACCATCACAGCTAATTTCAGAATTAACTACAAACCTGACTAAATGGCCTCTTTTATCCTGTGTGCATTATCCGATCACTGAAAGCTCAGCAAAGGGTTCAATCAAAGTTTTAGAGCAAGGCAATTGAGTGCTGGCTATGAGGGGTGCTTCGGCACAGAAAAACTTCAGGAGGATGGAATTCCAGCACTGCTATAACACAAAATAACCACAGGTTCTTGCTAAAAAGGGAGCAGATTAAATATGTAGACTAAGTGTAATCTTGCTAATAATACATTGCAACCAAAATCTGATTAACACAAGTAAATGCTATAAACTAAATCTTTGTGAGATACAGAAAACATATAACTTCTGGCACTGATGACACTTAAGAAAGCAACACCTGCTGGTTTACAACTACAACTTCTGTAAGCCAGGTAAGACACAGCAACAAACAAACCAAACCAAGTAATCCTTCAGTACATGGATATAATATGGATATAGTTCTACATAATAAAAGTAAAAGGTCATACTGTAGTATTACAGTTGGTTTATTTGCTTGCAGGAGTGAAGAAAAGAAAGAATAATTTAAATAACCAAACATTTTTGGTCACTGGCTGTTCTCCAGAAGCAAATATGCCTCGGTCAGACTTAGAAATTGTGTTAATTCCTGCCTTCTCCTGCCAGCACCAGGTTCCCTTTGGAGGCCAGGGCTGCATTGCACAGACGCTTGCTCCAATCACTTTAACTGACATCCATGGCAAGAAGGTTTAAAGATCCCTTCCAAACCAACTCATTATGTGAAAAGGTTGCTCTGAGGCATAGCATCATCTCTGACCTCAGTTTGCCTGAGCTTCCCACCATAAAACAGTTGAAGCCCACCTTGACTCCCCCATAGCACATCTCTTTCTCCCACTTCTAATTGAGAACCACCTTCAAGTTGTCCAAACAACCCTCCACCACCACTCTTTTGTTTTCCCCCTCCTTCCTTCTGCTCAATAGCTCTGCCTTTTGGCATAGTAAAGCTTAATTTGTTTAAGAACAAACAGTTGGGGGCCTGCATCTCACAGACAAGAGTGACAGATCACACGAGGAGACCAAAGACTTCAGGGGCTGCAGATTTGGCAGGTTGGTGTCTCAGCGGAGCTACAGAGCTCATTGTCATGTTTCCAAGAGGCATTACACAGGGCTCCAAGGTGGAGCTGTTTACCAATACCGTGATCTCTCCCCAGATGCAGTTGCTACTGCAGCTAATTAAGAGAACAATTAAGACTAAGGCAATCAGTCAAGTACACAGATCCGAGTCATTTTCTCCACTCTCTGATGCTGCGCGAGCTCCCAGAGGGCTCAACCTTATTCACTCATTCAGAAAATGACAGGAAGAAGCTATTAAATATCTGAAAACCATAAAAATGCAATCACACTGTTCCTGAGCTGAGCTGCTCACCAGAGACCAGCACCAGGCAACTTAAGAAACTCGCTGGCCCCCAGAATTCACATACTTACAAATAAGAAAATTAATCAAAAGCAGTTCAGATCAAAATTTAATTAAAAAGAAAAGGATTGCAGAGGACTTCCTGAGATTCTTCTGTTTTATGTTTATGACTGATCAATATTACGTGTTATCAGCTCAGCATATGACAAATTCCACTGGGCATCTTTAAAGAGGAAGTAACAGATTAAATATTGAGCTAAACAATTTAATCTCTGCTTTAAAAGGTTTTCGGATATTTGTAAAGGTAAATCCTATTAAGAGTATAAATGTCTCCATGTGCTAGTGCTGTAGGCTTGCCGCAGAGGAATTTGTAAACACCAGGAGACAGGCCCTCATTAAATATAAATTTCCTTCTTTTGTACAGTTATCGATGAAAAAAGAGAAGGCGTTTATGTCTTCAACAGAAGGGGGGAAAATAAAAGGTCTTAGGAGGGAGATTTAAATGTTATCTATAGGTGCAAGTAAATATGCATCACACTTCAGGAATTGGCAATGCTAGCTGCCTTCCTAAAGCCATTTAAACAAAACCCAGAGACACTGATCCTTCACACCTCCCAGTGATGGTGAAAAAGACTCATCTGCTGGAAAGAAAAACATGGTCAGTGTTGCCAAGTGCATACAAGAACAGAGTTAGGTACAAGCTTAGGGGTGCTGGTGGATAAGAAGCTCAACACAAGACAGCAATGTGTGAGGGCAGCACAGAAGGCCAATGGTATCCTGGGCTGGATCATAAGAGTGTAATCAGTAGGGGAAAGGAAAGAGAATATTCCCCCCTACTCTGCTACTCACCTAGAGTCCTGCATGCAGTTCTTGAAGTCCACAGTACAAGAAGGACATGGAATTATTGGAGCAAGTCCAGAGGCCACAAAGATGATCAGAAGGCTGAATCACCTCTCCTATGAAGAAATTTGGGCTCTTCAGCCTGGAGAAGAAAAAGCTCCAGTGAGATCTCACAGCAGCCTTGCAGTACCTGAAAAGGCTGCAGGAAAGCTGGAGAGGACTTAACCTACTAGTGATAGGACAAGGGGGAACGGTTTGAAGTGGAAAGAGGGTGTTAAAGGGCCTTCAAAAGCAAAGAAGTACCTCACCCCCATTTCACCAGGGGTACACCTCACCCTCCTGACCAATGTCTGTTCTTCAACATCTGCACAGCTTTGGCCTCACAGGAAATTAGAGCACTCATGTAGCAGTGGGAACAGTTGTTTCAATCAATGCTTCAGCTTCTTGGGTGATATCCAACCCAGGATGCAGCACAAAACCTCTGCTTATCTCTGTATTCCCCTGCCCTAAGTATCAAACCCATCTCCAGTAAATAAAAGTCATGTCAGCAGTAAGAGCACCAACCCACTGAAAGCGCTTGCTCATGTATTTTACCACCTGGGCCCACTCTACTGTGCCACCACTGGAGCACAGGGATGAGCCAGACTCCTGCATCCATCCACCCAGAACCCCACAGGCAGCTTTTGCTGTTTCTGAGCCAGCAGCTTTCTTCATTTTTCATTTGGGAATTCATTTCATTTTTTTTCAATTTTATGGAGGGAAAAAAGGGATTAAAACAATTAGAAGCTTCACACAGTCCCTTCTCTTATTCCCATCCTCCCCCTGCAACCATTAATCAGCTCTATTCAATTTTTACCCAGGCCAGATAAAGAGGGAGAGGAGGCGGATAAATATTTTGAACGTTTAGAGGAATTTGACATTTGCTATGGAAGGCTGGGAGACCTAAGAAGCAGAAATACAAACCAGATACAAATCTGTAGTACATAATGTCACTGTGACAAAGGAGGACATTAATAAAATAGGAAATATTTCTATCAGACAACAGCAAAATTACACCTACCATCTTGGTCAAAACTAGATAAAGTCCATCGACTAAATTTCAGAAAACAAAAGTACCTTAAATTACAGGAAACTTCTTTAGTGCAAAGCTGTGAGTTAATAAACATATATTACTATTATTTCTGTAAATAAAATCACTAATATTGCTAAATCATGTTTCACAACAAGTCTATGTTCAAATCCAAGTGTGCTCAAATTCACTCTTCCAATTCCCACTTTCCTGACGTGTAGAGACTTGGAAAGAGATGAAATTTTGTCATGACAGGGATGGTGAGGCTTTTCCAAACCTGAACTTCAAAGGGAGTAGCAGAAGATGAAAGGGAGATGCTCACAACTCAGTTGTCCTGCCCCAGGACAGTATCAACCCTAACAAACAAATAAAAGGAAAAAGTTATTGGATGGGGCACAAAGGGACAAAAACTCCCTGGTGGCAAGTTTTAAGTCAAAGCTAGGACTTCAGAAAGCCCCACAACAAATTTCTGCAGGCTGAGAGAACCTTTACAGGAAATATCTGCTCACACAGACAAGAGACAAGGACTGCACTAGGTGGAACTGAATTATGGCCTTCTCTATCATGTAATTGATTTCTAGTAAGTTAATAAGTGAGCATTTGTCTTCTAAATACCTAGCTTCCCATAGCACCTTAAAATCAGGATCCAGTGATCTGGGGGCCTCCCTTCACATAATTTTTAGAAGTAAGTGAAAAAGGAAAAAATCCATGTCTCTTTGTTTTTCACCACAAATCAATTAGTGCAGTGAGGAAGAAGGGGGTTAAGCCCCATGTTGGATGAAATCCTCACTGCAACTAACTAATTCTAGTGCTAGCAAAAGCATAACAATGAAAACACACATTTAATGTTTCTGGTAAGACACTAGTACACGTTTCAACAAAGACTTGCTCTACTTTCTAAGTGAAAAAACATGGGCTGCCCATCCTTCTAAATCCACCTTCCTAACATACTTTCAGTAAATATTGATCATATTAACATTGGTGTAGACATAAAATTTGAGCGACTGAAGGCTTTCATATCACTAGACACTGTGAAAATACAGGAATGGAAGAAGCATTTAGTATACAAGATTATAACCTTTCTCAATTTGCTTCATATAATCATTGGATTGATCAGTTTGGAAAAGAACCCAACTGTCCCAAGATCTCCACTAAACCATCGCCCCAAGCTCCAGATCTCCATGACCTAGAAACACGTCCAGGGATGGCAATTCAACCCCCTTCCTAGGCAGCCTCTTCCGAGGCCTGATGACCATTTCCAGGATGAAGTTTTTCCTCATGTCCAACCTGAACTTTCCCCGGTGCAATTTAAGGCCATTTCCCCTTTCCCTGTCACATGTTCCTTGTGAAAAGAGACCAACCCCCACCTCTCTACATCCTCCTCTCAGGCAGTGGTAGACAGCAAGAAGGTCTCCCCTCAGCCTCCTCTTCTTCAGACTAACCAGCCTCACCTTCCTTAGCTGCTCCTCATAAGATTTGCTTTCCAGACCCTTCCCCAACCGTGTTGCCCTTCTCTGAACCCACTCCAACCCCTCAATGTCACCCAAAGCTGAACTCAGTACTTAAGGTCTGGCTTCACTCCTCAAAGTTGGCTTGTTTCTAGTTTGTACAAGAACTCTCCATAGCAGGTGGCTGAGCAGCTCTTCACAAAGCAAGCTGAGAAGAACGTGAGCCCCAAAAGCTACCTTTAAAAAGTCAGGTACCCCGGTGTGCCTGTGCAAAGAGAACACAAAGTATCATTAATATGTCTGGCACAGTGTTTGGTGACATACCAGGGCTAATCTGCTTGGAATCCCACAAATAAAGGGGAGTTCGCCCTTTAAATCAAAACCATCTTGTCTACTTTGTTGCTTTTTTTGTTAAAAAGCCAATTCCTTGATATAGTGCCATATTGTGCTATTGATTATTAGGCAGAACTCCCCTACCCCCTTTCCAGCTGAAATTTTGCAGGAGTTGTGTTTTATAATCAATAGCATGTTCCATGCTGTACGTACTCTCATCCAAAGCCCCCCAGGGACAGCTGCAAAAAATGAGAAGGCTACCTCCTGGAGCTATCCAAGGAGCAAATCCAAACTGCATTGAATTCTGTGGAAAAATCCCCACTGACTTCAATTGGCTTTGGATTAACCCCCTGCAGGGAGATACTTTTTAAAAACAAACATTTGGGGGGAAAATAAAAAATAATAAAGTCATTAGGAGGAGAAATTCTTTCATATCATCTACTGGGTACATTTTAAAGCAAGAGGGTGGGAATGTGCTCTTTTCTCCTCGTGAATGCATAGCTGTTAATGTCAGGGAGAAGTCATGCAATTATGAGGTTGCCAAGGTTGAAAGAGGAAAAGAAATATGGTTCAATGTCTGTAAGACTAACCTCTGTCTAGACCTATATTTCATGAGGAAGCTGGGGTTTTTTTTAAAAAAAAAAAGATGTGAGATAACTAGGCAAAATTTTAAAAGTCTCTTTAGGAAAGGAATTAAATGCCCCCTGGACTCGTAAAGCACTTTTGACACTAAGTGTCATCATTTAAGTGTCTGAAACACATAGGAGACGGAAAAAGTTAAAACCAATTACATTTTACATGATTAAAAATCACTATTGTTTATGAATACTGATGGAAAATGTAGTACTATGCGGGTTTAAAGACAATTAACAGAAACATTCAGTTTGTTTCCTCTTCTCTGTGCATGGGGGCAGCGTGGTAATAACTTTTTGCCTCTCCTGATACAAGCTCAAGGCAGGTACATAGAGCAAACCCTCTAAAAATGTGAAACCTGAATCCTGAGACTATTTCCCTGCAGTTCTCAGAGAGCTGACACCCAGAACTGAAGTGAGCTGAGAGGCTTCTGTAGAGGCAATGTCCTCTGGTTCTCCCTTTCAATCATCATTATGATATAACCTTGCAGATTTAACTACAGCTGCATGAATATGAAAGAAAAGTTTATATTACATTGGTTCAGGATGACCAGAAACTTCCCTTCCTCAGAAAAAATTAAATAAGTAAGAAAATGGTTTGGGGGGGTAGAATGAAAGTGTCTATTGCACTTACAGTATTTTAAAAACAATATATTCTTTAAGAACAAAAATGTTATTAAAATAGCTAAAGAAAGTTTCATTTAGATAAATATTAGAATGTTTTCTTCAAACTTCCCTGAAATTTTGTCTTTCTACTTGCCTAAACTACCAACTGAATTTCATCCAGGCTTGCAAATAATTCCAATAACCTCTGAACTGAATTACCATTTTACTGTTAGGATAGTTGGAAATAATCTTGTCTGAAAAATAAAATAGTTCTAAACTGGAGCACCGAGAGAGAACAAGTTGTGCTCAGTTTGAAGCCACAGCATTGGCCATTTCAGTTGCCTTTGTGAGTCTGAATTTGAGCACAATTGTACGTTTTGGTTGTGGTAATTCAGACAGAATCCTTTCAGCTCTCTTGTTTCCAACATTTTGTGACAATATTTAAGGGCAGGAATATTTCTTTTACTGTAATTACCTAATGACACTGGCAAAGTGATCAAAGTAGTTCCGGAAGCTGGAAATTCATTCCAATGTAGACGTAAAAATAATTGGGGTAAAAGAGTCATATTTTAACATTTTTTTCTCAGTTATTCCCTGGAGATTTGCTCACAGTCCACAACAGTTTCAATCCATACTTCTGGGAAATAGGATGATAGAATCACAAAATTACACTTGAGATAAGATTTAATTATCCTTTTCACCTTTCCAACACTTTTTGAGAAGTAATCCTTGAAAGCCTTGCAAGAGAGACTATTACAATTAAAATGAGGGCACCCAAAAATGGCATTAAGAGAAAGACAAACTGCTACGTAGGTTTTACAGGAGCTTCAGTTCAACAGCTTTATTCAAAAATACCACAAGTGATACTGTCTGTTGGATTTTAGATACTCACTCTGGGCAAGATGATGTTAGAGCAGAATAAAACAATCTGACATTACACCCCAATAGATTTTTTTCTTTTGATTGAGCCATGAGACTGGAGAAAGCTACTGTAGCTGCAGCTGGTGAACTAGCACACAAGAAGAATCATGTTCTTGTGAGGTTTTGTTTTGGTCCTGTTGGACTCACCCTGAAATCAAACACCACTGTGGAACAACACTGCTCCATGGTACTAACTCGCACCTTCTCCCTCTCTTCTCCCTCTCCTCCATGCTTAGAAGTCTATTCATAGTCTGAGAGGAAGTAGGAGTCTGAACCACTCTGGACTGTATGACCAAACCCAACAATAGCTGACTTGCCCTTACATCTTAGCTGGGGCCATAGTTTAGGTTGGACATGAGGAAAAGCTTCTTCCTGGAAAGCCGTCAGGCCTTGGAACAGGCTGCCCAAGGAGGGGGTTGAATCACAAGTTTCAAAGTCATGGAGATCTGGAGCTTAGAGACATAGTTTAGTAGTGGCCTTGGGACAACTGGGACAGTTAATTTGACTGTAATTTTACTAAGAAGCTACTGCATTTTAGGATGAGTATTCTACTTCTGGGACTTGACTGTTTAAAGCATGCAGAGAACCCCCCCCCACCACCACCACCTTATTGTGGACAGATTCAGAAAGAGGAGACTTAATAGATTTCTGGGGAATCTGTTAAAACAAAAAAAAAACTGAACCAAAGGCTAAATGACAACTTTAATTAAACTGAACTAGAAAGGAATGGAGAGCAGAATAACAGAAGGGAATCAGTAGGTCTTGCTTTTTCCACCAAATGATGCAATCTCCAATTCATAAACGTTCCCAGAAACATTCCTAAAAAGAAAGGCTGATCCTTCATTAATGTCTCCATCTGGAGAAGGTTCTTCTTTGTTGCCTAGGCCATGAGCAGAAGGGGGAAAACATCTCCTGGGGAACCAGAAGAAGGTGTATTTTATTTTGTATCGCTGATTAATTCATCAGGGTAGTCAATACCAAGATTTCCTTCTCTCTTTCCAGAGCAAAGCAAAAGCCAAACCAAAACCATTAGGTTTCTAACATGCTTCCAAAAATGAACTTTCCATTTTTAAGGCCCAAATCTGGCTGGTGCTGCTTTAAAACCTCCTGTGGAGATGTTGAGACTATTTGTTGACTTGCAAAGTTAAATCACTGCAAAGAGTCTTTCACGTGAAAGCCAATTGCCACATCCTTCTGAAGCAACATGAGTGCCTTCGAGGTAAGATGGAAAACGTAAATTACTGGATACCCTGAATACCCAATAAATCACTTGCAAGCTGGCCTAGGTTCCAGCACTGAACAGAAGTAAAAGTAAAAGAGTTCCAGAGTCCAGCACAGATGGAAAGAAAGCAGTCATTGTATTAGGAATGTTATATGATCCGTATCAGACCTTTATGCACCATGCTGGGACAAAGAATTTACACGGATGTGAGGAAGTGGGAGGTGTTAAGAGGGGAACAGCACTACAGTTTATACAAGTGGTACCAATGTTAGAGCAATGCTTATTGGTTTACAGTATTTGACTTAGCATAGCTCAAGGGAGGACCAAGAGATAACAACATTCCAAAACACGTTCCTATACCTGAGAAGCTGGAAGGAGCTCTAAATTCTCCAGTTGAAAGGGAGCTCAATTAACTTTATCTTGTATATCTGAGCTCCAGCTGGGGAGACAAGTTCACTGGGTGTTGTAATAATAATAATGCATGTGCAAACATTTTGACTACTGCACATACTGAAAGAGTAGAGGAGATATACTGCACTGGAGAGAAGTTTTAGTCCACGACTCCCATTCAGTTCAGCACAATTCCTTGGAACATGCTGAGAGCCAGGCACACACTTAACAGCTTTTACAATGGAAACTAAGCACTTCTCATACACATCCAAAGACTTGGCTATGCCAGCTGCTGTCCTGCTCTTCTGACATCAACAGGGCTAGGCTGATCTACAACAACCCAAGAGCTAACTGGCCCTGATTCATTCCACATCGGCACGAATACAGGAACACATCACAAATAAGATAGTCAGCTTCTGAGCTGGAAAACTAGGCAACAACAAACCCCATGATGAAATTAAGGGAAAAAGCAATAAATTGGCTATGTCAGAAATTAGTTGCCTGGAGTGGACAAACACTTGAGGATGTACAAAACTAGCCACCTTCTTTGTGACAGCAGGGTCACACATTTCATATAAATCTCAATCATCTGCCACCCACCACAATCAGAAGGCTTTATTTCATACACACACACACTTACAGAAGGAACAGCTTTTCCAAGCAAAATAGAATGAATAGGCTTAAATTCTTTAATGAGGCAAGACCAAACCCTTTGGATACGATAAGAGCCTAAACAACTGCAGGTAGCCTCAAAAAGACAAAAGGAAGGCCCATTAACCACACCTAGCAATAGAACAAAAGGTCATGACATGAAGCTTTGGGGAACAAAATGCAAAATGAACTAAAGGACACGGAGCTTAGGGATACACTTCAGCAGTGGGCTCAGGACAGTTGGGATGATGGTTGAACTCAGTGATCTTGCAGGTCTTGTTCAGCCTAGATGATTCTACAATTTTATGAAAGGAAGTCTGAAAACTCTGTTGTGTGAAGAGACAAATGGAGAACTCCTTAGCAAAGGATGCCTGTTGGGATTACAAAATATTCACAAGGTGAGAACTACACAATTATCTAGAAGAGAGATCCGCTGCGACCAAATGACTAGACATATCACAAGGTTTAGGAAATCTTTGGGCTTGAAAGTACAAGGACACTGGGAGAGTACTGGAAAGGAGGTATCACTTAGGCTGAATCTTTTCCAGGCATCCATTGGCAGCTGTCACTGGGAACAGGATGCTGGATTTGCTGAACTGCTGGTCTGCAGAAGTACGGCATGTTTCATTATGTTGGTGTTTTTTTTGAGATTTTGATTATTACTTAATTTTTAAATATGAGAATTCAGAGACAGAAAGCTTAAAACTGGAGAAAGACAATAGGTGGTGAACAAGAAAAGGTGGTGGTCAATAAAAAAGGAGCAAAGGACATTCACATTTAATATAGAGCCATTACAGGTAAGTAGTTTAATTGCAAAGATGGTGAGGGTCCCAGAAGTAATTTTACTATATTCTATGCAGTGCTGAGGTTAACAGGAATTGCAAATATTCTCACAGGACTGTTGGCCCCAAGCCTGTGTTAATCACTGAGAGTTAGCACCAAGTCCACAGCAACCAGAATGTAGATCTTTGGTCATCAGGGCTGCTGCAGAGAGCAGCAGTAGCTTTGGGAGCTACTGATTCTACAAATCTAGGAGTGATATAGATGCAAGAATTATCGTATCAGAATCCAAGTTTAGATGTTTTGCTATCGGACAGATAATCTTTGGTTTACATGTGTGAAAATGTGGTGTAATACCTATCTGTCCGGTAAAGTCATTCTTGTTGTAAATCTTCAAATCACAGATTATTTTCCCCCTGCTAGAGACAGAACTTTATGGCCAGAAAACAAATCTGGCAGAGGTTCCCTTGCCAACCCATCTTAAAAAGTTCCATTTCTTTGATTAAACGCATCTATTTCTGCAGGGTTCAGTCAATGTGTGAATGGAACATCTGACAAGCTGTTGGCAGCGCATTTATTTTGACAACACTCTGTAAATCTTCTCATCTGGGCTTCTCTCATTTTCTTGTCTCTATTACTGTTCTTCATAGCAAGTCCATGCCCTTTTCAACACTCAGACAATTGGTGGCTGCTCACGGACCTTCAGCTTGATGCCCTTTACTGCTCTACAATTATTGCTCAGAAATGCACTGCCTGGGGTGTCCTATTCCGTATTTTTTCAGTGCACAACTAGGAACTTCCAAGGATCACCACTGATGGCTAGATACCTCATAAAGTATTGACATAGCTAGAAAGGAGGACAGGAGGGGAGTAGAGGTGAAGTAAATCTCTAAACTAGAAAATAATGTCTGGGAAGTTAGTCAAGGGCATGGAGGAAGTTTTCTAAGGAGTCGCTTTTCACTGTCACCTGAATTTCCCGACAAGAAGATACACCTTAAATGAATAATGCCACACTGTCATCAAGATCTGACTTAGAAACAAATAAAACAGTAAATTAGGCAAGCCAGCTTAAATGTGAAAAAATGCCCTCAGGCCCTGAAATTCCAGGTTCATTTCCAGCAGGAAGAAGTAAAGCCACCAACAAAGGAGGAAAAATTATTCCTTTAAAGGTTATGTGGACAATAGGATCTACAGTGCAGCATGTCATCCGCTCGCGGTGTAAGAAGAGGAATTAGGATTTGACAGACCAATTTAAAATGAAGGAAGAGGAAAACTGTAACACACTTTTTTGTACAACATTTAGCACATTGCACAGTAGCAGAGACCTGAAGGAGGATGCTTCAAATACTCTTGTCAAATCAGAGGAACAGAAGAGAACAGGGCAAGATTAAACAAGGACAAGTATAAAGCACTGTTGGAGCATTCAACTGCTCAAATGCAGGAAGCATGTGGCTAAACAGCAGTTCTCCAGCAACACGTGGAGAGGTTACTTGATCAGAGTCAACATGGCTTTTCTGGCAAGAAAATATATAAAACATAATGCTGGAATGGATAAACAGGGTACACAGCCTGCAAAACACGCGGAATACTCCTCCACTCTATGTGGTGTCAATAAGGCTTCAAATGAGCACTGTGTGCATTTCAAGAAGTGGAGCTGGTGAGAACAAACTCAGAAAGCAACAAAAATGATCATCCTAGAAGACACAGTTACAAGGGAAGACTAATGAGATTTGTTTAGTACAAGAGGAGAAGACAGACCAGGGAAAAAAACCTCAAAAAAAAAAAAAACCCTCACATTCTTACAATACAAATGTGTTTAAAAGTTGTGTAGATCTGGAGCTTAAGGATGTGGTTTAGGGATGGGCTTAGGACAATCGGGTTTACAGTTTGACTTGATCTTTAAGGTTTTTTCCAGCCTAAATGATGCCTTTTTAAAAAGCAGGAAGGGTCTGGGAATTATGCACCAGTCAGTCTAACCTTGATATCTCCAATTGCCCCTAGGTTGGGCAAGTCATATAGGTTGAAAAAGCCCTTTAAGTGTGCTATCATGGCTTCACAGATACTCATGAGCCTCTCTGTCTTGTGCTGCACCACTCTTCAGCTTCACGCTTCCTCTAACCTCTATGCTGGGCTGCTCATAAACACCTCTCTAGTTCTGAGTTTCCTATTCATAGCTGAGGCTGACACATCACTAAAATTTGCCCTCTTTCACCAATTAGTCCATTGAATATGACAGACCAGGTAGAGGAGAGAGGTGGTGACAACACTGGAAAGACATCAGGCCCTCAAATGGAGAGGGCTAGAGAGGACTGCTAAGAGACCCAGGGTTTATGAGGCTTATACTTGGCAGAGAACCAAACCTGAACTAAAAACAAGCTCAGCGCAGGATTTCCTCTAGCATACTGGTCTGAATCTGGATAAAAGTCCAATTGAATTCAAGTAGGAGCAGAACCAGTTTCAGTCACACACTCAAACCCCAAAACGGAGTAACAGTGATTTTATTTTCACTTCCATGATGATTTAATTGCAAGACAAATGCTAGAGCTGATCCTAAAACTCGGATCTCAGCTAGAAACCAGACAAGTCAGGAATATTATGATTAACATCACCCAGTCTAAAGGAAAAGCAGTGATCATCACTGCCTAGTTGCCCCTGCTATCAGTAAATAACTAAAATCACATGGTTGTGCCTGGACCACAAGTAAAGACACTGTAGTGCCATCAGCAATGATTAACAGGGTGGCAGATCTCTGCCACAAACTGCCCAGAAGGTTGTGGAGTCTCCTTCTCCAGAGAGATTCAAAACCCAACTGGACATGTTCCTATCCAGCCTGCTCTAGGGGACCCTGCTCTAGCAAGGGGTTGGACTAGATCTTCTCTAGAGGTCACTTCCAACTTCCGCCAATACATAACTTGTTCAGCACTAGGTGACTGGACAACAAAACATTAATAAATGCAAGATGATGCTATTAGAACACACAATACATCCATGTCTGGAGTACTGCAGGTAGTTCTGATTGTCCTGCCTGGAAGGGAATATGACAGAACAGGACAGGAACAAAGAAAGGAGACAAACTTCTGATCACAGGACAGGACACTTAGGCTAGGGGAGCAATCATCTCTAGGGTGGAGCGCATCTGTTCATCAGATAGCAAGGAGATATGTCAATAGGACCTTAAAATCATTTAAGGGGACACAGGAGGTGAGTACGTAAGACACTGTTTATCACAACAGAGCTCCAGAACACCCAAAGAAACCGAGGCAGGCTAAAATCACAGCAGAAGGAGTAAAATTTCCACAACTCAATGAAATTGAGGAAAGAGCTGTTGAAGACAAAAGAATGGGCTGAGAGAAAAAAGAAGATCAGATTCTTAAAGAATAGTATGTTATTCAACATGAGTCCAAATGCAAATGAGGTCAAATTGCCCATCACACCAAAGTTTCCGAGCACTGCAGAGAACACTCAGGTGCAAAAGCAAAAATTAAATTAAAAAATCATGAATTATCCAGTTTGTTTACATTTCTGCAGGGAGGACCCTAATATATCTTTCATTTTCCCAGCCGCAACACCTAGCATTTGGGGACAATCAAAGTCCCAACTGCTCCATATGTCATCTTCTGTCGGTTGCACAATGGGCTGAGAAAACAGGCAAAAGTGTGGCTCCACGGGGAATTGTGTGATGGTAATCTCCATCAGTTTCAGTGAGCAGTGTGTAGTGGACTGAGCAGACCAGAGAATTCATACTGAGAAGTTTAACTAAACACATCTTCGTTCTTTCTGTCACTAGCTCCAAGCACAAAACACTGGTGGGACTCAGACACTGGTTTTAATTTAAAGAACATACAGATTTTGCTGAATATTATCAAGTGGGACTTTGAAGGAGACCAAACAAACACTTTCTATATTAGTCAAACTTTCGAAGCTGTTTCTTTCTTTTGTAATAGGGCTGGAACATTGGCAGCTCCAACACCTAAACAGCTCTTGTGGCTAGGGCAGGTTACTTGCCAACCCTCAAGCACAGTAACTCTTACCAAGTTACCAAGTCATTCTGACTCTGTATGTTATAAATACAATCTGCCACTCCCGACAACATACCACAACACACAAGGTAGCTCAGCGGATGCTCAGGCCATACTTCGGCCTAAAGAACACCCTACAAAAGTACCTAAGGGTCTCAAGAACATCCTCAAACACAGAGTCACAGAATGTTAGCGGTTGGAAGGGACCTGCTGGAGCAGGGTAAGCCTACAGTACTGTCTCAAGATGTCCTACATGGGGCTTGAACCCATGACCCCAGGAATTCAGAGTCACATGCTCTAACCACTGAGCCAACCAAGTGCCCCTAACAACCCCAGAGCTGGTTGAAACTGCAATGTCTGAAAGTAAAGCAGCAAAGATTGATTAAAAAAACCCAAGAGAAACCTGATTTACATTCCCGTTTGCATGTCCAAAGACATTCTGATCCAATTCTGAGTATTCTGAGTAAATTGAGGGTAGCCCTGCATCTGCTCGCCAGTCATGCAAGGCTGATTTCTCCTCAGTAGCTCCCGCCCTCACACCTCTCAGAATCCAGGCACAGCAGTTACAGATCCAGCTTTGTGCCACCCAAGGACTCCCTAAAAAGGGGGCACAAGCAAAGTCACGTCTGCTGCAGTCTTTTATCCCTCACACTCTTCAGTCGTATGTCTGAGCAAGAGCCCACTTGGCTTGAGACTGGAAGGCAGAAGGACACGATCATCTCAATTAGGACAATCTAACACACCCAGCACGAAAGAATACCAGGACAGCCCAGCCTTCAGAACACATTTTCCAAGGGAGAAGGAAAACGGCCATGAATCAGTAGGAGAAATATGACTTTAAAACCTTAACAAAGGGGAACAGATGGAAGCAGAGAAAAGTGCTCACAAAGTTGAACTGGAATAGCTGTCTCTTAATAAAATCTCTTCAGACATGAAAGATCCTCAGCATCTGCAATTAAATCCTCGATTAATCCCAACTATATTTTAAAGGCAGTTAGACCCGGGCTAATAATTCTGCTATCAACAGGCTGAAAACTCTACCAGCAGGGCAGCGATGGTGAAGCAGAATCGAGAAGAACCAAAATACAAACTTAAAACCCAGGGCGACGGGGCTGGTTTTTTATCACCTCCGTCTACACATAATTATGATCCTCAGGTAGATTTTCTCTGTAAGTGCGGGAAGGTGTTAGGACTTCAGTGTTTCTGACTCATCCTGGTTTCTTACGTGCTCAAAGGAATCAAGAAAGGTAAAATATCACCACTTCTGTATTATGGAAACCTTGCAATTAATAATTGAGAATCTTTTTATCTCTCCCTTTTTCTCCCAGAACTAGAGTGCTCTCTTCAGCTTGTTAAGTTTAGTTCACTCCCACTGATAATTCACTAGAGATCATAATTTATGGACAATTGAAGCTGCAGAAACATCTCTTAGAAGGAATAGAGCAGATCCATAGCAACAATTCTTCAGGGGAATATTAATCCCCAGCTTTATGTAGTGCTAAGTGTACAATAGTAATCAGAACTTGAGTAGAAGCTGCTAATCATTGAGGGAAAAGGCTGTATAAAGAATTCATAATGGAATTAGCCTGCGGCAAACAAAGAAAGACAAAATTAAATCAGCCATCAAATTGCACCAAGGAATTTTAATTTACAGGTTAATGTAGGATTATGTAACTAATCACAGCTAACATTTTCAATGAACAACCAATAAAATTCTGCTCTTTTTCTTTTTTTTTTTATTCTTGCTAATGGTATTCCAATAACACACTTTTATCACCATATAATGTGCTAAGAATGATTTTCCAAAAAAATCTAAAAAAAAAAAGTCTTCCAAAAAGCGTTAGGACTAAGCAATCAATGCAAACTGCTGGCTTTAAGTTAATTAGCATAAATATACATCTAGATGATCTACTGCTTGGTTCAGTCCAATACAATAAAAGTTCCTTTGAGTCTGCATCGGACCGATTTACATAACCAAATGTGCATAACTGCAGCTTTAAAATATCTGCATGACTTCCAAAGAGGGCGATGCAGCCTCCAAATTAAATAACTCATACAACTTTTGAGGACTAAAGTGCATCAGCTAATTCAAATGAAACCCTTATTATAGATTTTGATATCAATACAGAGTATATATCCCCATGACATACGCACAAAGGGTTGCTCTAACGGAGTTTGTGCTGTTTATAATATGAACATCATAAAAAAGAATAAGGTTTCTGGGATAAAAAGTTGATTTGATTCCCTAGAGAAAAAAAAGAGAGACCTTGTGTTTGACCCAGTTAGATTTTTATATTGGCCAACACAAGGAGATTGAAAAAAGGAGAAAAAGAGAGAGAAAGGAAAACCTCTCTGTTCTAAAAGTGTATTTAAAGACCACTAGTATCTAACATATGCAAATATTCAGAACATACATAACTCTTTGCACATTTTTGAAGGGAAACTCCAAAATTATCCCGTACGCTTCAAAACACATCAGCTTAATCAAAAAGATCTTTCTTTTACAACATATGGCGACATGAAAATTTTTTTATAAATGGAGTAAAAAGCACTTTCATAAGCTTTACTTCACTTAAGAGGAATGCTGGGAAGAAAGGCAACGGCATTCTTCCTGCATATGTTTTTCTTGTGCTGAACAATGTGGGAAAACCTCATTTTACTTTAATCTAACAGTTCATTTTATAGAAGCAGCAACATTCTGTCTGTTTACTAGCACAGAGAGTTTGGGGTTGTGGGGTTTTTGGGGCTTTTTTACCCTTTTACAAAATCTAATTTTAAGATGCTTCTTCCCAAAAAACATTACATGGTGTCAGTGGCACTACCCTTCAGCAATCCTGTAATAACTTTATTCAACCATTTCTAATTATAATTATATTTTCAATTCCTTTTAGCTATAGAAACTCTTTATCAATCAGAGCACAAGACAGAAAATTACTTTATTACAGCTACAGCTCGTTAGTCTGAGTGCTCTTAATGAAGCAGCCTCATAATCAGATGAAAATCATGCTGAAGAAAACTTGCATCATTAGTCTGGGCCTTAATTACCAAGAAATATAGTCACTAACAATGATACTCCATTTCATGATACGGTGCATGCACCTTCCACAGTTCTTGCAATTAATAATTCCGCAGACTGCTACAGAATCTTCCTATTTATTCATAACAATGGAGGGGAAAAAAATTCTAAATTTAATTGAGCATCTCTGAATGCGTTCTCTCGCTCTTCTCCTGCTCAGATTAAAATGTCAAAAGGCTAATATTCTATCTTACAATGATTCATCATTTTAATTACAGTTGTTATGTATGTGAAATGTCCTTATTTTAGTTTATTTTTTTTGGTCTCCTCTCGATCATTTAGGATGACATTTTGGGGGGGACACACATATGGGAACAATCTCTCCATGTACGTAGGTGGCCCACGCAATGGACAGAAGAAAAAGCCATTTCTTTTCATTGTCAGTGAAAGGGGTCTGAGTTGGATAAGCTTCAGACACAAACACAAGACATTCAAATTAACGATGGCCATCACCCAACACACTTATCGGTAAGGATGGAAAGATTCTTGATTGATTCTACGCTGATCCCTAAAATCCTTTATGAATATGGTCCACCACAGGGTCAGTAACGTCTATACACAAACCTCTTCTAATCCACTGCATTTGCTGTATGCTTTCAAACTGCCTGTGTTCCCCCTAACTCGTCGGTAAGCTTCCTGCGCAGGAAATGCAGTTACTGAGAGACTGCTTCGTCCAGCTAATATATCTAAAGGACTAGATTGTAATCCTCAACACCTGGAATACATTTCACTCTCATTTACAGCACAGAAAATGATTCCACAGACATCAGTGGGAGTGTTCACCACACGCAGTGGTGCCCCTGAGATCTGTACCTGCTCCAGCTTTCTCCATTGTGCCTTGTCCTCACTGAACCACAACAGGCTCCCAGGGGTGATAACAAACACAGATTTCCAGTGGATTAACCAGTACAGCAAGGGGGGACTGCTACTTCACCAGCTGCCAGGCTGCACGTCCTAAACTGCGAATCCCATCCGACATCAAAATAGTCTGACAGCAAACCACTCAACATCCTGATTTCTGCAAACTGCCCACTCCTTGGCTACTCAGCTGCTGAGTAAGTCACATCACAGCGGAGAGGTGTTGCTCTAGAGTTAAGTTACTGAGCCTGTGATTAATCTCAAGGGCATGTGCTAAATAACTCCCCACGTACCATTGAATTTTGTAGTGCTCACATGTTACTGGGCTTTCATGCGAGTATTTCAAACAATAACTGGCCATTAGACAGGCTAGATGAACTTGCTGGAAGGATATTCAGCATGTAGTGCTTTCTGACAGCGCGCTCCACATGGCACCCTCGCTGTTGACTCTGCTAAATGATCTGCTGCATCTTCCCCTGATCTTTGGCAACTCATTTTCACCTTTTAAAGCCCTTAATCTCCTCTCCTGAAACAGAAAGTAAGAAGCTCCCTATTCTGTTTATCCAGCTCCCAGGTCACTATTACTCAGCCAGAGAAGCAAAAATGAAAACCAGCCTGAAGTTCTAGAAAACAAATCTGTAAGTAGCTGAATAAATAAATAAAATAAAAAGGCATGATGCGCAGTCGTTGCTTTCCAGCCTCTCTTATTTTCCTTCCCTCCCACCATGCCCGAGTATTTTCGGGTTTTTTTTTTTCCTTAGAATTTCTTTTTCCACATAGTTGCTTCAAGAATTTGCATCTGGCACCAGAAGTTGACAGTGACAGGGGACTGACAAGACGGACTGTTGCGGTGATTCCTGTGTTCCTACCGCATTCCTAAACTGCGCTTGTTGGCACTGAGAGAAGAGCATATTTAGACATGTGACAAATGGAAAGAAATATTCTAAAACCTTACAGTGCCTTCTAAAGGTGGGGGAAAAAAATAATTTATAGTAGGATGATAGCCGGCCAAAGCCCATGGGCTCACAGCAAACCAAACTGGAGAAAAACCTGGCTTTAAACAGGATTCCGGGGGATTTGGCTCTGTCCAACCAGTTCGTTCAGAAACTCATTGTATAACTTATTGGCAGGAGAACAGCATCGCACTGACCCCCGCTTGCATCACAGGAATTACACATTCATTGTCTTTAAGGGGAAAAATGTTCTTAGGGTACTGGGTTAACATCCTCTGCGGGCTGGGTCATGAATCAGCAATGGCAGCCGCCTCTGGAGCCGACAGCCCTCCCCAGCTGGGGCACTGGGAACGCCGTGGGGACGCAGCCGTAGGGAAGCCATCGTTTCCCAATTCCGAACTGATTCATACATGAAGCCGCTCGAGTTTAAAGCGCCTCACTGTGCCAGAAACCTGGTCCAACAAATATATGGAAGGGGGAGAGCTCCGTGCGTGTTCCCACAGCTAAAGGCAGCCTGGGTGCGTTTAGGCCCACACTGAGGCTCCCCACAGTCCCCACAGGGCGTGAAGCCTCCGTAGGGGCTAGACGGTGCTTTGTGGCTAAAAAGATTATTTATTCTTACTTTTATTTAGTAAATCCACGCCGGTAAGTGAGGAGGAGGAGATGTATCTGCTGTCCACAGCTAGCGACGCCCCTGGACGACTCCCCTCCCCTCCCCTCCCTGCACTCAGGGGCGGCCGGACCGCCTCGCCCTGCCCCGCCGTGCCTGGGGACTTAGCGCCCTCTGCTGGCCGCCCGCCGCAACCGGCCCGGAGCTCAGAAATGCCGGTCCGAGTCTCGGCACCGCTGCGCTATAGATCGGGAAGGAGACGGTGTGACAGTGGTCAGGGATGACGTCGGGTGTCACAAATCATTGACGACTAGAGCTAGAGCTTCGAGCCTTGTTTACGAGGAAGTGGGGACACAGTCATTGGTACTGAGAGAAGAAAATGTCTTTTACCTGTCCCTGTGTTTCCACAATCCAGCCTTCAACCCATGACCCATGTCTGTGAACAACATTTTGGTAATCACAGAGTCATAGCATTATTCAGGTTGGAAAAGACCTTCAAAATCAGAGTCAAATCATTACCCTAGCTATCCTTAAGGCCATCACTAAACCACATCCCTAAGCTGTAGATTTCCACGACTTTGAAATACATCCAGGGATGGCAATTCAACCCCCACCATGGGCAGCCTGTTCCAAGGTCTGAGGACCCTTTCCAGGGTGACATTTTTCCTGATGTTCAACTTAAACTTCCTCTGGTACAACCTGAGGCCATTTCCTCTTGTTCTAAAACTTGAGACTTGTGAAAATAGACCAACTCCCACCTCTCTGTATCAGACCAGTCCAGGTCAGCACTTCATTGCATTTTATTTTCGGAGTTCTTGTTCTAAATCAAAGTTGTGTTTGCTTCCTCTTCTTCTTCCAGCAGAAGGATTTGTTCCAATCTTAGAAACTCTGTTTTCAACTAGGGAAAAAAAAAGGATTAGACTGGCAAAACCCAGGGTTGTGTAGGAACAGAATAGTTGTGGACTCTCAAGGTACATAAATCTAACCCATGATACAAGGCATTCATCTGAGCTGTCTCTCAGCTGTCCCAAACAAGCCATGACACTGCCTATGTCACCTGGCCATGTCTTCTTTATGGCCAGGAGAGAAACTCCAGCTAAAACCAAGGGAATTCTAGCCGTGGAACCAGCAAAATGTTGCAGTAGTGAAATAGATTTTCTCTCAAGTAAAGACATGCCAAGTCTCTTGGTTCCCTGTGCCTCTTGCTGAAATTGCCTGCTATAAAATCCAAGTGGAATGTAAAAAAAAAATACACTAAGACAAACTGGATCCCTGACTTTTCCTTGAGTTAACCAGTCAATACAGGGTTAGGCTGCACACAGGGTCCTTATTAAATAGAGATCACTGAGGAGGAGCATGGTCCACCTAGGTGCGGAGCTAAGAGACCACACAACAGTGCCATCTGGCTTGGCAGAAGGGCCAGACACAAGGCGTTGTACAGGAATTAGAACACAGATATGCTAGCTGATATCCTTCAGTCACTGTTACAGAACCAACCCATTCCAAAACCTGTTAGATCTTTAAGGAAAATACACCAGTACACCTATGTGAGATTACTGCACACAAGCAAGACTAAATATTTATGGGAGAAGGGAACTGTAGGGGATTTCTTTCCATTTTTGCTGTTGTGGGGTGTGTTTCTAGTTCGTGTTTTTAGCAAAGCCAGAGGGCACAGGATGAGGCGAGCCTGTGCAAGCGTGCAGTGATACTGCAGCAAGCTCCCGTCAGCCTGAGTGGCATGTTGCCTGGGGACACCGATGAAATACTTGGGGCTTCCGCTCGACTGCGCGAAATGCCCTTTAAATTGCTGGGTTGGGAGGAAAGGTGAGGCACAGGAAAAGCTGAACTACGAACAGTCAGCAAAACCCTTAATGACCAACCAAAAGTCACGACCCCTTCTGCTGTTGCTCCTTTGCCCATGATGCAGTGAGAACATTCCACACCCTCCTACCAGCCCAGGGTGGAGTGAGCAGATCCCTGAAGTTTATCAGCTCTTTCTTCACAATCATTTGCACAATTACCTCCAACCTGCATCCTCCAAGCACTTTCAAGATTCTGGTGACATGAAAAGGATCAGAAGAGTTTTCCATTACTGTTTAATGATTTTTTTTTCCCTCCCCTGTTCTTGTACAGTGACGTGGTTCTTATTATTTGCTCTGTGGGATCGCTGCCTTTTCATTGAAGAGTCTATTTTAAATATCAACATGGGTTGGTATTTTAAGACTTATTTAAAATGTCACCA
Source organism: Rhinopomastus cyanomelas (assembly GCA_013400115.1). Taxonomy (NCBI): domain Eukaryota; kingdom Metazoa; phylum Chordata; class Aves; order Bucerotiformes; family Rhinopomastidae; genus Rhinopomastus; species Rhinopomastus cyanomelas. Next base: position 65,438 of record VXBP01010260.1, read on the forward strand.
GTCACAGAAAGTTTAATTATTGCAAACATCTTTCAAAAAACAAAATTCCATGGTGGCTTTCTTGCACAAGGTGATTTACTTTGGATATAATTTCTGTTTAATTAATAGGGGATTTAGCTCTGACCTGGAGGGTGTGAGAACTAGCAGAGGAGCCGTAGTTGCATTGGGTTAATGTCAAACCTGCCTATGCCTGTCGGAGGCTGAGATATAATAAAAAAATGGGGCTGGCACTTACTCAGCTGCTGCTACCCAACGTATTCTCATGTGTCGACTGCAATGGAAAAATCGTAAATGCAAACAGAACTAGGTGGGGGAAAAGAAATTAATCACCTGAATACGAATATTGTGCTTTGTTATGTAGTTTAACTATGTCTCTAATTTGCTATAGAGTCTAATTACACTTAATTTCAGCCAAGATGATATCTGGGCCATGCTTTGTTGTTTCGATATTCTCAGAGAGCAGTTTCTCAATCATCTGGCCTGAGTTGCCTTAACATCTTGAGAAAAATTGGAATCAAACACTAAAAGAAGAAAAGAAAACAAGAAAAAAGAGAAAGAAGTGCCTAGTTTTAACAAAAAAATCACAAACATGGAAAATGCCTAATCTATTGCTTCTCAAAACACCAGGTTACATCAGAACCAATTTTAATATCCTGTAAAAAAACCCTCTTGGTATGACGCATGTACAGCTGTCTAATATTGCTGCTTAAATAAGATTCTACACTGTAAAATTTTGCAAGGTGATAAAACCAAAAAAAAAAAATAATAAATATACACATCTGCATTTATTTATTTTTTAACAAGCCTTTTGGAAATGGGTTTTATTTCACTTAGAATTGTTTAGAGGTATTCTCCTTTTTTAAAAAAATAAATGTCCTAGTTGTGGTATATTGGGGTTTTTCAGTCAAAAGATTAAAAGAAAGAGCTGACACACAAATAAACATGCCTGCACACACAGAGCAATTTCCAGAACTGTGAGAGCGTTTGATTCTTCAAGGATACTATAGTTGGCTTTTAGTCACATAAAAAGGGTCAGTGTGTGCAACCAGCAGCTCTGGAAAATGGATTCACGCACAAAAAATGCATTAAAACAACATTAAGGTTTTGGCAACAACCAACATAAGTCAGGAAAATGAGCTTCGGGCTGAACTTGCAGCCTTAACTCCTTCCACATCCCATCCTGGGACTTCCAGTGGTTGGAGCAGAGACACGGAGGGGTACGGCCAGGGGAAACAAAAAGAGGGGGTTGTGCTTTGATGGTATGACTCAGCTCCCAGGGCACTATCTCCTCTAATGGAGCCACACCTCTTAGATTAAAGGTTCTCATAATTGTGAGAAGCTTTGCACACCCTTGCCCAGCACCTCGGACCCCTTCCCCTCTCAAGAACTCTCCAAAGCTCATCTCCATCTCTGGGTGACCAGTATTTATCTTCTGAATTCACTTTAGCGTTCCCAGAAGACCCATGAATTTGCCTTCTTCTGAACCCCACATCTAGATGAACTAATTGACTATTTTTGCCTCCTAATTGCTTTCTTTCTACAACCCCTTCACAAGATTCCCCACCCTCACCCCAACCCCAACCCCCCCACCACCACCCAGTACAGGGCCAAACAAAGCAGGCAACGCTAAGTGGGAATGGGGCTGCGACCCCTTTAATTCCTTCTCCCAGTTAAACAACTGCCGGGAACCATTACTGGAACAATTACAAAGTAGGAGAACGTTACTTTTTTTTTAAGAAAAGAAATGAAGGACCATATCAGAACTGTGGGCAATTCCATGCCTCCTAATAAACACCCGAGAGGTCATTTGTTTAATTTTAAATCATTCATTATATTAATAAGCAAGTCCACTATTGACCAGACACCAAATGCAATTCTTCTTTCTGAAAACAGCCATCAAGAAAGTAAAGTTCATCATCATTAAGAAAAAACAGGAGCTTCTATTGGACTTTCCCTTTCTATTTCATCATTTCATTACCCAATGCTAACAACTGATCGATGAGATCAAAGTTGGAACAAGCCAGAGATTTTTTCAAAAATGCACCTCTGGACAGAAAATTCTCTGTTTTTTTCCTTCCCACCCACATTTTACCTTTATTTTTGGCCCCTTATTGCATTCCTGTACGAATGAGCATACAGATAACACAGACTTCTACTGTCTTTGGTGTGGAATACACAACCCAAATTCTCTATATCCTCCCTGGTGGGTGTTGTTCAAAGCCTCTCTGTCCCTCGGGATCTCAGATCTTCCCACAGTCAAACATTCAGCAAATATATAGAGAGAGATACATCTATATATCTCCACACCAACCCCAGATGTACATGGTCATGTGAATTCAGGGAGTTCCTCTGTAAAATGTTTTACTGATTTCAGAAGTTTTGTGCAAGGAATGCAAGAAAACAGAAGGAAATATTACCAGAAAGAGAGAGAAATAATTCTTTGCTATCTCTGAAACGAGAAGGTTTGGCCAAAAAAATTACTCTGACAGCACCTTATTCCCAGTGTGTAAGGTGGGGCAGTCCATTTTCTTCTTTCTGAGGACACTGAGTTTGGGGTTTCTTTCCTCAAATAATAAAAAAAAATTAGGAAAAAAAAAAACTAGGAAAAAAAATTCCAGAAGAACTTCATGTCTCATTTGAAGCTACTTCCTCTCACGGTCTTTGCTCACTCAAACAAGGAGAAAAGAGGCTATGGAGAAGCCATATTTCCAGAATTAATCTGAGGGAAAACCATCACCCTTTGGCTGTTTTCTGGCTTACTTGGTTCTTGATAAGATTGCCTGCCAAAGAAAATAGCTGCTCAGGGAGTGGGAGCAATCCTGATGGAAGAGATATTGAAAGAGCAAGATGGCAAGACTTTTTAAAGCAAGGAAGAAGTTGGCCTTCCAAAGAACTGGTTTTAATGTGTTCCTCAGTCTCTTGTTCAACAGTCAGAATAAACATTTCAGACCAACAAACCCAATTTAAAAAATAGAAGAAAAAATAAAAATTAAAGGAAAATGAAAAAAACTGCTTTTGGGGAGGATGTTTTCCCCTCTGGGTTTGCCAGATCTTCTCAGCAAGTACTAGAGAAGGCAGAAATTTCTATATTAAGAAACAACTTGGTTTTGTCAGATCTACAAGTACACATAGAGAGCATGTTCCGAATAACAAGCAATATTATAGCATTTAAACACAAAACCAAGTCACTGGGGCATGAAGCAGGATTGGAGGTGTGTAATTATATGGGATTGCTTTGTAAGGCTCTGTGGAATATCCTAAAATGTATTGATGGATTGATGCACAACTCAGAGCAGAAAGCACTTCAGAAATCATAGAATAACAGAATGGTTTGGAAGAGACTTTAAAGATCATCCAGTTCCAATCCCCTGCCATGGGCAGGGACACCTCTCACTAGGCCAGGATGTCCAGAGCCCCATCCAATTTGGCCTTGAACAGGGATGGAGCAGCCACAACCTCCCTGGGCAACCTGTTCCAGTGCCTCAGCACCCTTACAGGGAGGAATTTTCACTGTCCTTGACCAGGAGCAGCAGGAGAAGGAAGGTGGTTGCTCCTCCACCTTTCTGTCCCCTAGGGTTAGCTCCTTTCCTTTTGTCTCCTCCACACTTTCTGTTGGTCATTTTCTCCTTCATGCTACAGCAGAGGCAGTGAGTATTGATGAGGCAATAGCTGGTCAAGGCAGCTTTTCAGACAATTTCTCATTAACTCAATGCCCAAACTGTCCCTTTCACCAGAAAGAACAAATTTTGATGCCCATATAGTAGCAGGTAATTTGGGTAGTCACTGAAAAGATCTGAGGGGCAGGAACATTTCAGAGGAGCCCTGATTTCTCTAAGTTACTCACAATCATTATCTTTGCTGTGAGGGTGCTTATGTCTAATGGGTAGCCAAGACTGCAGCAAGAACAAAAAAAACCCAAAAAGTAAATTCCAGTAAAAGCATTATTACAAAATCTAGTCAAGCATTGTAAATAGAAATGCCATATTATTATTGAGAAAAGGTGTAGTGCCCATGCAAACTACATATTTGATTAGGATCTGAACTCTTTGCTGAACCATGAATCTGAAATAATTTAGGTGATACATATAAATTTAATTTCTTTGTTCAACATTCCATATCTGAAATGATGCACTGCAAATGCGCAGCTCTCACTGAAGTCTGCAAAATGAGTCTTCTTATAACTCACCTACACTGGGTGGAAATAATCTGAAATAATCTTAAAGGAAAAGGAATAAACCTATTTTAAAAACAGCTGAGTCCTTTAGATTGTATACCATAACCAATTTATGGAGATAAATGGAATTCAATATTAAAGAAATACTGCGGGATTTTTTCCCCTTCTGTGGAAAATTCAAATGTAAAAAAAGAGAAGGAGAGAAAAAAAAATAAAAGAGAACTAAAGAAGTTGCATGAAAAGACATGAGAAACACTTGGCTGTTGTTTCTATTGCAGGGTCTGCTGCAAGTGCTGCACCTTGATTTCCCCAGCCCAAGCTACAGAAGAAGAGCTGAGTGTGGAAATGACTCGTTCAGTCTCTATAATGGAGATATAGCAGCTATTGGACATCTTTATTTCTCATTCATTAAGTGAATCCAGTGTCTACTGCTAGGGTAGCCATCAACAAAGACAGACGAGGAAATAAAAAAGGGGGAAGAGTAAGAAGGGGAATACAAATGAATATTATAGACTACTGTATGGGCCCTATTACTAAAAATGAATACAAAATACTTTAAAAAAATACATTAAGCAGGTATTGGCTTACAATGAGGTCAATATTGTGATTCATTTAAGTCCAGGGACAATAAATCTTGATATTGACTGAAAACATAAGTCAATATGCAGACTGTTGTATGCATTCCATTATAAAAACAAGGTGGGGGGTAACAGGCACTTTGAGAAGAAAATTATAAGAAAATAATTTTTCCTTCTGTCTTTCAAATTCACCGTCTCAGACTACTGTAACCGTATTCTTGGTCCCTACCTTTAAGGGTATAAGGTGGGCTGGTGGCTTCCTCATCTCAGACATGTTTCAAAGTTCCAACAGAACCAGCAGCTTTACAAGAGGACCATGAAAAGCTGCAGAAGACAGTGACATTTAAACAGCTGACCTCCACAATGGTCAGAACTACTCCTGCCTTTCTCCAGGGATAATTTCCATGAGCAGAAGTCAAATCTAAACCATTTTCATTCTAGTATGGAAGAAAGGAGTCAGAGATTCTCTGTCTAGATTCCTCCTGCTTAATGTGCTGAGCTGTAGGATCCCCCCAACCTCACCTCTAAAAAGGGAGCAGTAGACACTGGAGCTTGTCAATTTCATGAGGAACAATCTGCTCACATGGACTCCGGTGAGAGCTTTGTCCCTACTGATATCTGACACAAAAATCAGGCAAGTAATGAACAACTAACTCAGGAAAAACCAGCCATGGTCGCACAGAAGATGGCAGCATCTTCTTCACAAAAAACAGCGACAGTAGGGATACAGTTGGGGTAATTCTCCTACCACTTCTAGACCGAACTTCCAATGTTTTTCAATATCTGAAAAAAATGTTTATTGAAGAAGAAAAAAACCCTCATATTTTCAAAACATCAGTTAAAAAATGAGGCTGTGCCTATATATGTCTAAAGTCCAAGCTCCTACGGCAGATCAGGTACCACTCTGGACTCCGCAAATACAGCCTGGCTCTGGAAGGAGACAAACTAGGAACCAGGCAGCACAACCAATTTGGTCTCACGGCACTTGGTAGCTTTGGAAAGTCACCAAAAAAAGCTGTATTTTTGCAAGAACATTTTGATGTCAGTAGACACTGAGCCAGCACAGTGGGAATCTCTTAAAACTCAAAGAAAAACCCATTACATTATTTTTAAAAGCCCTTCTCTTTTAAAAACTTTCTGTTTAGCTTTAAAAAAAAGTTGTTCTATTATCAGTGAAATGCTTCAACCATCGAATTGAGGTTTCTGTGAGCTAGAGGAACAGAATGTGACATCCAGGCATTGAACACACTGACTGCTGGAGACAATCAAGGCTAACAGCAAACTTTACTGACTTGGCAAGAGACAGAGCTTGGGCCAGTCAGCAACTCGAAAGGTTCTTTTTTTGACCTTATGTCCAGAGATGCTGAACCCTCATCACCAAATCCCCCTGGAAAAGGAATGGCATATCTGCATGTGATGGACTTCAGCTCATAATCAGCCCCATGGAGAGTGGAATATGAAGAGAGATAGCCACCATCACCTTGTTCTGTATAAAACTAGTGTGACAACACTCATGAAGTCATACTAGACAGGAGAAGATTTCTTACAAGATGAGCTTCATATCCTGGATATCCCCTGCTGCCATAGAGCCAGGACTTCGCTCACACTCATTTGCAGAACAACACTACCCTTGCCAACCAGCTTTCATCAGCACCAGCACAAGAGATGGGCAGCAGCGATGAATGCCCGCACTGTGAGCTGTGACTATCAAGAGCACTCCTGGGTTAATGCACCACTTGCATGCACAAAACATGGAGATTATGGAATCAAGGACTCTTCACAAGTGTGTGTCAGATCACCACTAACCCAACTGTTCCCTTGCACCACGCCTTTTCAACCTCTCCAGGGATGAGACTCCACCACTGCCTTCACAGTCCTTGTGGAGAAGAACATTTTCTAAATGTCCAAACTACACCTCCCCTTGCACATCTTGTTTCCTCTTGTCCCATCACTTGGGAGAAGTAACCAACCCCCACCTCCACCTTGCTCCAACCTCCATTTCAGCTGCTCATTGAAACTGGGAATGGGATGTGGAGGATGAACACAGCTACTCTTACAGTTTAAACAGGCACTGTGCAAACTTAGCAGGTTTTAGCCAGTGGTAGGTCAGAGAAAGCTGGCTGCTCCCCTTCACTTAAAGAAAATCCCTCAAATTGAACAAAAATTGAACAGGCCATTGTTTTTCAAATTAGAAACACTGAAATTTGTTCCCATGGAAAAATTTCAGGAGCCCTTATTCTTGTTCTGAGCAAGAAGAAATCTGTGATTTTTTTTTTTAATTTTTCAAATGTGTTAATCCTTGTGGTCCAAAAGACTCATAAAGACCCTCCATGGTCTACCCTGATACCCCATCCCCCAGACCAGGACATGTCTGCAGTGAGGTAAGAGGCAGAGCAGCAGCCCCTGCAGCCAGCTAGCTCTGCAATCATCCTCACTAGGTGCCATAAGCAGGGTAGTTATGGGAACACTGACTACATAGCTATTCCTCCTGCCCTGGTGTAAATCCACTTCTGCACCGACAGCCCCCCCCAGAATGGCATCATGACAAGGTTAGAGCAAGCCCAGCATTCACAGGAAGAAAAAGCTGAGCTCAGAGTGTGCAGCTGAGCCCAGCTGTGAACAGGTTATTTATAGGGACCCACACACACTCCTTCATTCACACCCATGTACAGGCTGGGAGCACCAGTCCTCTCCCTGAGTGAAGCCTCCCTGTCACACCTCCATCTCACAGCACACTGCTTTTTCCTTCTTCCCCTGGGACTCCCCAGGAGCCCAGACTGGAGGAGGTTTGGGTCTGTACACGTACTTCACAGCTCAGGCCCAGCTCAGCATAAAACACTCTGCTTCTCTCTTTTTTTTTTTTCCTTTTTTGTGAAAGATTCCTCCAGAGGTAGGCAAGCAGGAAGCATTTTTTTGCCTCCAAGAAAGAATGAAAATTACAACCCTATCTACATAGCAAAGGATACTTTACCCCTGGGTGCAGAACAAGAAGGCTGGAAGAAATGTAAGCAAACACAAAAATTATGAGCAACTTTGGATGTGGGTATGTCTCTGGTGTGAGCCCGCAATGTCATCCTTTCTCATTTCTTCCTCCTTTCTATTTATTTTTTGAATATTCAGATCATATCATGGGCAAGACAGATAAATAAATGAAGTTTCCGTGAGTTCAGAATGCAAACAGCTCTCTGCTAGGGAGTTTTATCACACAGGCAACAAAGACTAAGTCCTGCAGAACTAACAAGAACAGAGAGAATAATTTAATACCACGCTATGATAACAAATTAAACCACTTCAGTCAGGTAAGAGGTCAGTGCCATTTCTTGTGCACCGGATTTACAGGCAAATCAGGTCAATAACGATGAAAAGTGGGACCTGGTGCAAAAATCTGCTCTTCAGCAGCCAGGTAAGCATCTGCATGTGTGAGCCAGCTTTTCTCCAGTCGTCAGCGATGCTGCCAGTTGTTTAGCCTCCCACAAAAAATAAATACATGTCTCCTGCATTCAAACATTTTATCAAACTGCAATATAAAAGCTAATTGATATTAAAACTGAGCAGTACTGTATATTCTCACTACAGCCCCAGATTCAGTTGTAACTTCAATCCTTCAAGACCCCAGGGTAAAGTTACAAGTGGAAACACTGCACTCAACCAAAAAACAGAGAAATGATGGCATTTGGCATCTGTAAGCTTATTATTAATGCCTTTCCTCGAGAAAGTGGGTACAAATAATCTGCAGACGTGTCGTTGCTTTTGTTTGCACTGCTGCCTTAGGAACAGCAGTTAATCTTGAGTTAAAGTTACCTTGCTTACAAGGATACCAAAAGGTTCCATTCTCTCTGCCTAGGCTCATCACTAATCAAGGGAATAGATGCAAACCTGGTGGTGTTTGTTCCTCATACCAGAAACCAGCATTTAAAATAAAAAAAACTCAAAAAAAAAGATAAAGGCTTTTTGGCTTTTTGCTCCCGATTTATTTATTTATGTATTTTCTTTTTCCCTATTGTTTCCCATATTTTCCCCCCTACTTTTTTCCCTCCTTATTTTTTCTCCTCTATTGCTGCCTCTCCACCACCACTTTTTTTATTTTCACGGCTACTGCTAGAGACTTTTAACTCCGAGCATCCACAGGCCTCATCACTGGATGATTAATTTGCATGTTGATAGGCAGTCAGTGTAGCAGCTTTCAGATTAGGGACATTCCGCTGCACACTAAAAGGCACAAAGAACAAAAAGTGAATTTCAATCTTGCCCTTCTTTTCCAGTCAGTGCATTCCCAGCCCATGTCTATTGATGAGCAGTTGGAACAATACCAAAATGCAGTGTAAGATCAATCCTGCTGTTTACTTCGCTGAGCTGAAGGAACAAAGGACAGAAGAAAGGACTTAAACCCAGCTATAGTAAAAGAGTGGGGATGAAGGATGAAAAATGTGCCTGATGGGCAGTAGCACAGAGTAAACTCATTTAGAAAATAGGCAGCTCCAGCTGAGATAAAACCAATGGTGATTTGTATTTCGTACTGTATCTTCAGGGGATAAAAGCACTTCTATCAGATACCATTGGAGGCAAACTTGAAACGCTGCAGTAAAATGCTGTGTTCCCTACTAGGGAGAGAATAAAAATTCCCATAATTGCAAAGAGGTGTTAAATATCTGATTGTTCATGCCTCTTTCCTCCCATGGTGAGAGAACTCAACCCGGTCCTCCTTTTAACTTCACAGGACCTGCCTAATAGAATATTCAGCTGGATGCTATTGTATCAAATGCAGCATGACACCGTGTTTTACTTTGATAAATACTGATAATTGTAATTTGGGGGATTATTAGGCTTTAAGCCTTTTTTTTTTTAAAGGCTGCAACTTCATTCCCTGAACAGGCAGGAGGAGGTAAAGAGAGAGGAAAAAACTTCTCGTTCAAATGCAAAACATCTTAACAAACTGTAACTAATGGGAAGGAGAAAATAAAACGCTCCCTCCTATAGCTAAACAAAAATCATCCTAAATCAAAAATCTATTTACTTTTCCTGAAAAGCAAGAATATCTGACACAATGAACTACCACCGTCTCGGGCAAGGACAGCACAGCACAGAATAATAGAGATGGTGAAAATGAACAGCAGGAGAATTGATGGAATCCTTGCTGGCATTCAATGTGCCTTGGAATTCGGTTGCTTACTGATCACCCTTTACAGGGTTTATTCAACTATTTGGTTTAAAAAAATTACTGTCCAGAGGCCGGTACTTGCTGTCAGAGATGTTTTGGCTCCTTGGTCACACTGATCAACGCGCATTCTTCCAGTAAGGATAAAATTTCGATTTATTTGATTTTTCTTCTACGATGCTTCAAAAGACTGTAAGCGTCACCAAGCAGCAGATAAAGAAAGCTTCTGTTTGCAGGAGTGAGTGCTTAGAGACAATTATTAATTGACCTGCCTAGACACCAGCACACCAGTGTGAACATTGTCCCTGCAAAGAGGAGGCTGTTGTGTATGTATTTTATAAACATCAGTACATATGGTTTCTTTGGGAATCGGAGGGTCCTGCCCAGAGAAGCTTCCATGGAACACACAAAAGCAGCTGAGCTGGCAGAGCAGGAAGGATGAAAGGGCTGCAGTTAGGTACTCACTTGGCAGCTGAGATATTTCTGTGGGCTGATGAACCACCAAAACATTTCTCCATGTCACCTCCTTTCCAACCCTCCTGTTTACTCCAAAGTGACCCGACGTGTCTCTCTTTTGTCCCAGGACACAATAGCTAAAAAACTCGGGCCCTGGTTCTGCAATTCTCTTCTTTCAGTGCTATTCAGCAGGAGATATCAAACCACAATTAAAAGCCAACGTATTAGAACTAGAGAGCAGGGACATACTGTCCTGTATTAATGTAGCTTATACCAGCCCATTCCCATTCTAGAAATTTACATCTTCCTTCTTACTAAAATATTACCTCTACAGCTGCTCTCCCACAAGTCCCACAGCACATCAGGAATTTGTCCAGCTTACCCATCTTGCCCCAGTGAGAGAGAATAGTGCTGCGTATGGACCGATTCCAGCAGGAGAAAGGGGGTTTTGTCTGCTTGTGGTGACTTTCTCCAAACACAGACCTATTTCTGCTTAGTTCTATGTGTCATACTCCTTCTCCTTACCCAACAAAGAGCATATCAGAGAAACTGTTGTCAATTTTAACTCTCTTTTCAGAACATTCACACCACCACATCCATCCCCAATTGGAAAAAGTCCTATGTTTTTATCCAGAAGCATAAACATTTGGTACACTGATGGATGTTCAATTTGTAACTATGTTCCTGCAAGCCTGAGACTTCATGTTGCTCCAGGGACAACACAAGTCAGTTCATAACCCTCTAGAAACAAGCAGGCTCTGACAAAGGTTCACCCTTACTACAGTGGTAGAAGTATAAAATAAGGCAGCATTGTCCTAAGCAATTCTGTGTCCATAAACAATGCAAGACTAAAGTGCCTATAAACTGCAGGAGTCTTCTTTACTTCTAGGTCCAATTACATTCACAACAGATAAATGTCTAAAATCTTTGAAATCTCAAGTCCCTGGATGCAAAACTGCACTTTCTGGATGCAAAACCTCACACCATGTATCTGTAATACAGAAAAAAATTCATAGGGAGTCTAGAAGGACCAAACACATCACCTTCTAGGTTTGGGGAGGTGGGCAGGGTTCCATCATTGGCCCTCTGATGAAACCCCTGACAGCTACCCTGAATTTCTACAGTGCTGCATGTGAAAAAAGCCCAAGTCAGTCATGTGCCTTTCATATATAATTAAATAGTATTTATTATAGCTGGAGAAGCTCAGGTCCATGAGGTTGTACATGCCCACACATCTCTGCTCCTTTTCAAGATGAGAACAAGATTCTTCACCTTTGGAAGTAACCTGCTCACATCCATAGCAGCTCCCTGAAGACCCACAACTCAAGTTTTTGAAGATGCTCTTCATTTTACATTCCACAACAACTGGATTCCTCAGGTTGAGGAAGTTGAGTCTTTTTGATTTTGAAGGAAATTACCCCTTCAAACACAAGGTGTAGGAACATATGAGAATGCTCTTTGGAAGGACTGTGTTGCACAGAGAATCATGTCATGTGAAACAGGAGCATGGAGATCCACCAGCCAGTGCTGATGGGGCATGTGCTCATAATCGTAGAATGGCTCAGACTGGAAAGGACCTTCAAAGGTCATGTATTCCAAGACCCTTAGCGAGCAGGGACTTCCTCAACTAGATCACGTTGCTCAGAGCCTTGTCAAGCCTCACCTTGATTATCTCCATGGACGAGGCCACAACTACCTCCCCTGGGCAACCTGTTCCAGTGTTCAACCACTCTTCTGCTAAAGAAGTTCTTCCTAACATTCAATTTAAATCTATCCTTCTCTGCCTTGGACAAGCCCTCTGACCTCCATCCCAAGTTCACACCTAAGCAGGCACAAGTAATATTTGATCTATGTGATGTAAAAACAGAGACCAATAAACAAAATATGCAGGGAAACATTCCTCCAGCCTCCCAAAATACATTTGGAAATCTCACAATATTATTTAATTCCTTAATTACTAATTACTTATATCCTAATTATTTGAATCCCGTGAGCAAGATCTTTCTGTGTAGCTGACGTGTATTTTTTAGAGATTATCCAACATTTCACAGACCTTGCCAATTCACAGACACGTAAGCTAGTTCCCTGAGCAATTTCTTGAAGAGAGAGAGGGAGAGGGGAAGGGGAGGGAGCATGGAGAGAGACAGAGAGAGAGGAGAGAGACACAGAGAGAGAGATGTGGGAGAGTGACAGGGGAGAGAGAGGTGAGAGGGGAGGAAGAAGAGGAAGAGAAGAGAGAGAGAGGGAGAGGGAGAAGGGAGAAAAAGAAAAGGCAGCCAACCAGATTCTGAAATTGCACTGATGTCCTCATAGTTTCCCTTTCATCCTTAGTTTACCCTTTTAAATTAATTACTAACATGACAATGCAAAGACAGAACATGGACTCAAGTCTCTTTTTGAGGCTGGGTGTGCTGGTATCCCTATTTGGAAGGAAAAGCTTCCAAATCTTTACAGATATGTTAATGTCCCAGAGATTGGCTCATGGTAAGATGTCAGGAACATAAGATTCAGATTAGGTTAGGCCTATCTTGGCTTCTGAACCACCAGATCAGTTTCTTTCTAGAACAAATAGAGTAAGGGGCAGTTGCTGTGGGCAATTCTCAAGGAACTTCTGCATTCATGTTGCTGATGACAACAACTGAGTAGAAGAGTTCAGAACGTGCAGTTGTGGCCTCTCTCCCAGTGACTTGCTAAACAAAGCTAACACCCAGGTATCTATGGAAGTGTACAATGAAAAACTTATTTTAGGGCCCAACTCCAGATTTTCTGAGCTTTCCTTCACATTTCAACTGGCTTGAACCAAAACCTATTATTTCTGAAGATTTCACAGAATCATTCAGGTTGGAAAAGACTCCTGGGATCATAGAGTCCAACACTCAACCCTGCTCTACAAGTTCACCCCTAAACCATATCCCCCAACACCACATCTAAACATCTTTCAAACTTATCTAGGAATGGTGACCACCCTGGGCATCCCATTCCAGTGCCTGACCACTCTCCCAATGAAGAGTTTTTTTCTGATGTCTGATTTCCATTGACATTATCCTACCATTGCCCTCCAGAAACAGCTCAAGAGTCATGAAGAACACAGACCCAGGATACCCGACTAAGAAGCATTTTGCAGGCAAGATCTCGTCTAAGCTCTTAGCTTCTTCTCAGTGACTCTGGTTCTTCAACACAAAGCAGCAGACATACAGACAGCCAAACATAGAACCATAGAATTGTTTAGGCTGGAAAAGACCTCTAAGACCACAGAATCCAATCATTAACTGAACTGTACCACATACATATTTGTGTCAAAAGGCACACCCTACGAGAAAGCATCCAAGGCAAAGAAAGGGGAACTAAGAAGAGGGAAGACCTCGGAGCAGTTTCAAAGATAAATTTCTCTACTTTATGTCTAAACAAAAGTTTCACTACTCAGGCTTTGACAAGGCACCAACAGCTCTGGGTCTGTGAGGTAATTACAACCCTTTCCAAAAGGGGTTCTGGAGCACACCAGATGACAGGCAGAACATGAGCTAAGGGGCCAGGAATGGGAACAGCAAGTAACAGCAGGTCAGAGTGCAAGGCTTGGACCTCTGCTTTTAAGGGGTTTTGCATGTAAGTAAAATAAATAAATAACTGGAAGAAACCTGAAAACCAGGCCTGACTTTTGTCAGGGACCGGGGTCAAGGCTGTGAATGACGGCTCTAAAAAGCTGGACTCCATCAGCACTTGAACTGCTGACATCTGTGGGACTTAGAGATGACGGCAGCAGACCCCAGGCTGATACATTACAGCAACACAGCTCTGACCTGCATGGATTAGCGTTTCCAGAGCTTCTCTTAGGACTAGTTGCCTTTCCCATGGCAGAATTAAAATTATTCTAGGCTCCAAGCATGGTCCATGAGCCCTCTCCATGCTCTGCACCTCAGCAATCACTTGAACATGCAGCAGTGAATTTCAGAGTTAACACAAATGCAGCAGGTCAGACCCCAGGAGCTACTGTTGCCAGCAGACTCAGACACCCATTAGGTATAGGTAACATCCTGTGTCCTGCTATAAAGGCTGGAAAGTTTTCCATACACACATTCCAACACCATCCCCCAATGCTACTCTGATCTCTACTTCCAGATATCCCTTCTCTTATTTCCTCAGCTTTCATTAACTTCTACTTACAGTATGTCTGCTGTGCAGGAATCAAATATTACATTGAATTAAATACATCAATTGTATGTCTGGCTCCGCAAGTTCAAATGTCCAAATGTCTTGCCACCCTTCTGAAAAAAAGTAACCAAGAAACTTGTCTCTAGTTAACACCCCTTTCACTCTTCCCAGCAATTGGGGCAGAACCTAAATAGATAAGCAGGATTTTCTCCCCATGCTAGAAGTGGTCCCAGTTCTGCATTTTCCATCAGAGTTAAAAATTAAAGAGCTCACAAAGCCAAGATCATCAGTTGAGGATGGCCAGGAGGATCAGCCCAGGTGCCTAAAAGGGAGCATCATAGGCAAGTCCGCTCAGATTCAGTCATACAGGCAGCAGCATTAGGAAAACCAGAATAGTCTCCTGGACATTCTGCAGCTTTTTTCTCCCATATTTTCCCATAGTAAAATGGTGAAAAATAGCTAAAGCACAGGGAAGAATTTAATTTCCCCAAAGAATCCAGCATTCCTCCTCAGACTGAAAGCAAAAAGGGGGTTTCGCATCAATGAGCCCACTCAGATTTGGAAAGTTTCACATTAAGTTTCCCCATCCTCAAAAAACAAAATCCCTAGAAAATGATACATGTGCAGCTGCAGTGACAGCAAATTTACACCAAACTATTCTTCCACCTTGTAATGAGAGCACTCAGGGCCGAGGGGAGATGATTAGTAAGATGGTTTTATAAAAATAAAAAGAGAGAGAGAGAGAATAAGGCACGGAGCAGGGAAGAATGGATGTCTGAGCTCTTCCCCTTTTGTACTTGAGGTCGCCAGCTTAATTTTCTCTTACATTTGAGTTGTTTTTAATTTCCAGGAAGTCTTCTCAGATATCTTGAAGCTTTGCCAAATTATCATTAAGGCAATATTTTATCTCCTCATAAAAATGCTCCAGTCTCTCCTCCACACCACACATGCTGTAGGGATGGATCTTAAATCAGGGAGGAAGGGAATTTGTTTATCAAATGACTTAACTATTTCATCCATCTCAGAATGAAGGAAAAGCTTTAAGGAGGAAGAAAAAAAAAACCAAAGATTAATCCCTCTAGTGCTGCCCTTCCCAAATGCAATATCTGTATTCCTGTAGCTCTGTTTGAAACATCAGCTCTGCGTGCCAGTGTTATGACTGCTCTTTGCTTCACACAGCTGACCACAAACGAAGTTTCACAAGAGAAATGACTCTCAAACTTCCATGTGTGAGGCACTTGTGAAAGTGGGATCTACGGAGAAGCCTAACAAACATCATTAGTCAGTGTCTCCTGAAGTCCTGCGGGGAGGAAGCCAGAAAACCCAACAGCAGAGCAAAGTACAAATGTTCATCTGCAAATTGTAATCATATGAGAGAGAGAGAAGAGACGCTCAGGTTACTCACAAGTATGATCCTGGCCCAAAATGGATGTTCAGCAGACATCCCCTTTATTAAACCTGCATTCCCAGAGCAGTTTTTGCTCCTGTTGTTGCTACTTAAAAAAACCCCACAACAGTAAATAGGCTCAAATTTGGCCCAGTGGAATAGCTGCACCATTTAGGACATACAGCCATTCGAGTACCTGAGATCCCTTGTCATCATGGAAAAGCCTAGCAGAGAGCACAATTCCAGGTAAGCGATGTATAGGAAACGCGGGGAACTCATCTAGCCCATCATTAACCTCATTCCGAGGCAGCCCCAGAGGCAGTTCTTTAGCCACCAGCACAGCCAGCTGTCAAATGTGTCAAACCAGTGACGTATTAGCAGGGGAGCAATCTGAAAAGCAGCCATAGATCCAAATGCCTAAAAGATATTCTCAAAAGTGGTAATTATGTCCTGCAGCTGCCAAGAATGTCCTCAGAGAGTTCACAGATATTGGTAGCACCAGTGAATTGGAGCAGATAGGCGCCGGAGCCTCATCAGGCTCCCTCAAACTTCGAGAGAGAGATTTTGAAATGCCAGCAACATCCAGCGTGGTAATTGCCATGTTACTTAAAAACAAACCCAGTCTGCTTATCTTTTTAAATGTGTGCCAAGCTAGGATCTTCACTTCTTAGCACACAGCAAGTTTTAAACGTGGCGTAGGGCATGACACAGTAATGGAGTTTCAGAGAGTGATCGTGTCCCGTAAGTTAGGCAGCTCGGTGTGGATGCACTTCACATAGAAATCAACACCAGACTTTGAAAATTCTCACATTTCTCCTGAGGACTGAAGCAACAGCCTGTGTGTAGTCTCCCGCTAAGTGTCCAAAGGGATTTACTAAGCAGTCTGACATCAGCAGGTGTTTCGTGTCCATCTTGCAACAGAAAAAATGCTTGTGAATGATACTTGGCAGCTAACAGGCAATGGAGCGTACTTGGACTTATTTCAGCAACAACCGGCTCGCTAACAGGGCCAATAAGGTCTGCCAATGGGGACAGGACAAGTGTCTACTACCTCTGAGCAATTCTCCAGGGCAAGAAACCAAAATAACTGGGGTAGAAGAAGCCACCGCACAGAGCAGCCCCAAGAAAACCAAATCCCAATGTCCGGCACCCACCCACAAAATGCAATTTTGTCAATATTTCAACACAACTGTAAAACTCCTGACTTTCTGATTATGCTTTCAGTGGGGCAGAAAATATCTGTGATCATTTAAAATTTTTCCTGTAATATCCAAATGCTGGATTGTACTCCTACAAAACTGTTTTGGTTTCACTTTTCATTTTAAGAAACAATTCAAAACAAAACATTTCACGTTTTTGCAATACATCTCCTTTCAAACACACAACTGTGTTTTCATTCCCATGCAGAACACGCATTATAATTTCTGAGAAATTTATTTTCTTTTTAATGTGCTCCAAGTCGCAGCTTTTCTTACCACGAACCAAACTGTTCTGACTCCTCACACTCCTGAGGTCGGAAGAGCCAGCGTAATGTTAGGGGTACAGTGCCCATCACCCCACAAGCTAGCTGTAGTTTTCCTTAAAAACCAAAAGCTAAGCAGATAAAACAGCAGAGAGGAACCAAATGCAGGCAGGTCTCAGATATATCACAAGTACATTCCAAAACATTAGGAAATGTTTCCATTTAGATCCCCATAGGTCCATGGGACCGGATGGGATTCACCCCAGAGTGATGAGACAGCTGGCAGATGAGCTTGCTAAACCGCTCTCCATAATTTACCAGAAGTCGTGGATCACAGGGGAGGTCCCGGATGATCGGAAGTTGGCAAATGTGACCCCCATACACAAGAAAGGTCGGAAGGATGATCCAGGAAACTACAGACCTGTTAGCCTCACCTCAGTTCCAGGCAAAGTTATGGAACAGATAGTGCTGAGTGCTATCATACAACATCTGCGTGGCATCCAAGAGATTAAGCCCAGTCAACACAGATTTAGGAGGGGTAGGTCTTGCTTGACCAACCTGATCTCCTTTTATGATCAAGTAACTCGACTGGTCAGTGAGAGGAAGGCTGTGGATGTGGTGTACCTGGATTTCAGTAAAGCATTTGACATACTCCTGGCGAAGAAGGCAGCAAGGGGCTTTGACAAGAATATTCTATGCTGGGTCAGGAACTGGTTGGATGGATGAGCCCAAAGAGTGGTAGTAAATGCTGTCACATCTAGTTGGCGACCAGTTACTAGCGGTGTCCCCCAGGGGTTGGTGTTGGGTCCTGTCCTGTTCAACATCTTCACTGATGATATTGACGATGGGATGGAGTCCATCATGAGCAAATTTGCAGATGACACCAAGCTCGGAGCTCGTGTTCATCTGTTAGAAGGTAGGAGGGCCCTGCAGAGGGATCTGGATAGACTGGAGAGATGGGCAGACTCCAATAGGATGAGTTTTAACAAGTCTAAGTGTCAGGTTCTGCATTTTGGTTATAACNGGCCACTGGAGACAGGACAAGGGGTCATATTCTTAAGCTCCATCAGGGGAGGTTTAGACTTGACATTAGGAAAAGATTTTTCACTGAAAGAGCCATCTGGTTTTGGAATGGGCACCCCATGGAGGTGGTTGAGTAACCGTCCCTGGAAGTATTCAGGGTTAGGCTGGATGAGGTGCTGGGTGGCATGATCTAGATGTTAGATGTCAGGATTACTGGGTTTATTTGGATTTAGGTTGGACTGGATGATCTTTAAGGTCTTTTCCAACCTTGTCATTACTGTGATACTGTGATACTGTGAAATAAGGGAATGTGCAGACTGCAACTTCTGCGGAAAGCCCTAGTGAAGATATTGTCTGTTCTGAGCATTCTGGAGACACAGTATCAACATGACAGTGCTCTAATTCAGACGTTGGACAAAGACTTAAAGACATGCACAGAGAATTTGACAACAAATAGAATCTGAGGCTCACAGAACTGTTTGAGTTGGAAAAGACATTAAAGGTCATCGAGTCCAACTATTATGCCAACTGCCCCAAGGCCACCACTAAACCATGCTCCTCAGCTCCAGATCTCCTCAACTTTGAAACAAGTCCAGGGATGGCAATTCAATCCCCTCTGTGGGCAGCCTGTTCCAAGGCCTGATGACCCTTCCTAAATCACCATTGCAAAAGTGAACATATTTACAAACTTGTAGACATATCCAAAACCAGAATTAGTCTCCAAGGCAGATTCATTTCCTTGGAAATGCATCTTTTGTGTGATCTCTTCCATCCTAAGTTAGTATTTTTTAAAACCAATTCTGCAGTTAGAAAAATCTAAGTCCTCAGCAGTCTGATTACTCTCAGGTACATGGAGTCTCATCACATAGAAAAGAGAAAGGATACAGAGCAAAGATTTTTCTTTCTATGAAGCCCACAAGAACATAATCTGGAGACAGGGCAAAAGTAACTCGGTTAGTTTAAATCTTTAAAGATTTAAAGGCTAAGTAGTCATTGTGATTAAGAATGATAAACAGCTTGACAAAGGGTCTACACCAAACCCTGCACCTCTCTCAGTAACCCCTTCCTCAACTTTTACTTATCACTTTCAACACTGACATTTCCTAAGTCATGATTTCTTGTCATTCTCCCCCAATAACACCCAGGAAGCCCACAGAGCCTTGAACTCTCCTGTTACCCTGTTTATGGGGATAGCAGAGGTTTGACGTGAACAACTCCAGGTACCAGTATAAGTTGGGGACTGACCTGTTGGAGAGCAGTGTAGGAGAAAGGGACCTGGGGGTCCTGGTGGACAGCAGGATGACTATGAGCCAGCAATGTGCTCTTGTGGCCAAGAGGGCCAACAGCATCCTGGGGTGGATCAGTAAGGGGGTGGTTAGCAGATCAAGAGAGGTTCTTCTCCCCCTCTACTCTGCACTGGTCAGAGCACATCTCGAGTATTGTGTCCAGTTCTGGGCTCCTCACTTCAAGAGGGATGTGGAGCTGCTGGAGAGGGTCCAGTGTAGGGCAA
>VXBP01010260.1:85596-217927 GCA_013400115.1 Rhinopomastus cyanomelas
CATCAACCTGAGAAGGAATTTCTTCACAGTGAGGGTGACGGAGCACTGGAACAGGCTGCCCAGGGGGGTTGTGGAGTCTCCGTCACTGGAGATGTTCAAGACCCGCCTGGATGTGTTCCTGTGTAACTTGGTTTAGGTGATCCTGCTGTGTCAGGGGGATTGGACTAGATGGTCTTTCGAGGTCCCTTCCAATCCGTAGTGATTCTGTGATTCTGTGACTTTGCTACACAGCTGCACTACTTACATGAAGGTGAACTATTCTACAAAATTTGCTGCAGTTTCTCCTTCCCAAGTGCCAAGCATCTCTCCTTGACTCTCTAGCACTTCACCAGACCCTAATCTAAGGCATAAGTTTGGCACAGGATCATAGAATTATTCGGGTTGGAAAAGACCCTTGGGATCAACGAGTCCAACCATTAACCCTACTCTACAAGTTCATCCCTAAACCTGATCCCCCAACAGCACATCTAAGCAACTTTTAAACACATCCAGGGATGGGGACTCAACCACCACCCTGGGCAGCCCATTCCAGTGCCTGGCCACTGTCTCTGGGAAGAGTTTTTTCCTGATGTCTTGTCTAAACCTACCTTGTTGAAACTTGAAGCCATTCCCTCTGGTTCTGTTGCTAATCATCTGTGAGAAGACACCAGCACCAACAATGTCCTTTCAGATAGCTGTAGAGAGCAATGATCCTCCTCTTCCTCAAACTAAACACCTCCAACTCTCTCAATCTCTTCCCATAAGATTTATTCTCCACGCCCTTCACCAGCTTCGTTGCTGTCCTCTGCACTTGCTCCAGCACCTTGATGTCTTCCTTGTACTGAGCTGCCCAAAACTGGCCCCAGCACTCAAGGTGTGGCCTCACCAGTGCTGAGTACAGGGGAACAAACTCCTCCCTACTTCTGCTGGACAGACAGTTTCTAATACAAGTCAGGATGCAGTTGGCCTTCTTGACCACCTGGGCACATGGCTGGCTCATATTCAACCTCCTGTCAATTAGAACCCCCAGGTCCTTTTCTGCCGGACTGCTTTCCTGCCACACTTCTCCAAGCCTGTAGCGTTCCATGAGGCTGTTGTGACCAAAATGCAGGACCCAACATTGGCACTATTGAAACCCAGACAGTTAGCCTCAACTCATCAACAGCCTTACTACCTTCCAGCAGATGGACACTCCCTCTCAACTTGCAAACTTACTGAGGGTGCACTCAATCACCTCATCAAGATCATTGAACTACAACACTTCTCCCTCATCCCTTTCATCCCCTCCCTATTTTTTCACTGGATTCTATTTTCCAAGACAAGCTGATCTATCTGTTGGATCAAGTTTTACATCTGATGCTCCCTACAAAAGCAACCAAGGTTCTGAATGTAAATCTGAAATGTGTGAAAGCTTTATTCAAACCCTAGATTCCAGCCCCAGCTCTGATGAAGTGTTGCTATGTATTGAGCTGCAGGTTCTCCAGGGCTTGTGGTTTTCTACCTGCTCTTCCCGAAGAAATGGAAGAATTTCCTTAAGTGCTCACTGAGACAGTACAAAGAAGCATTCACCTTGAGACCGAAGCAGATGACACCATGTAGGTGAAAAGGAACATGACAGAGGCCACTGCTACTCAAAGACAGAAAAGGTCTCAGGGGACACAACACAATGAGAAACTTTTTTTTTAGCTCCTTCACCACTGATGTTTATTGATTTGTACAGTTCATAGGGAGCATCCCTTAATGTCCTGCTTTCATGTTTCTGCTTTGTTGCGTGGGTACAGAAAAGAATATTGCAAATTGATCTTTCTTCCCTGCCTTTGTTGAGGACCGACTCCTATTATGGGAGCTCCTCCAGCCTGTCAGCTCCTACTCGCTTTGCCGGTGTATAATCAGCATGGCTAAACACCAATGGCCGAGCTGATTAATTTCCAGCCTTGGCTGCTGAGCCCATTGATGCCCTCCCTGTTTGATGATCTATGCAAGAGAGGACCACTTTTGATTGCTTGACCCTTGCCCTTAAACCCTGAGCTGCCAGCTCTAGCACCTGTCCAAGTTAACGGCACGCACAGTGTGGTTATTTTCTTGTTAAAAGGAAACCCTAACCGTGGATTTGCATTCTCATGACACAAAGGGCCTGATTTTCTGCTCAGCACTGAACTCTTGCGGCTCCCACAGATGTCGGGTGGTTTTGGGGTGCTTGGTAGCTCCAAAGACATGCCTGGAATACAAGTTTAAACAAAATACACCTCATTCCGTCGTCAGATACTAATTTATGAGCCATATCCAAAAAGTAAAATCAAGATGGGGAAAAAAAACCAAACACAATACATCTTCACGCCTTCATTATTCACCTGGTCTGGGTGAGCACCAACAGTAGCATGCCTGCTGTTTGCCTCACATTTCAGGAGAGACCAATTATTTACTGTTAGGACTGTAACAGTCAGAGCACTCTTCCACGCCCAGAGAAAAGCTTTAGTTAAGTTTCATTTCAAAACGTTGTCTCAGATTCCTGAGGATGTTTGGAATGAGGGAGAGGATAGAAATTGCAAAATATGCAGTGGGCAGTTGGTTAGCTTGATTTTTTTTCACGTATATATGTCATATATTTCTGCATAAAACCATTATAAGTGAATATTTGCAGATATGAATAAATATTCTACATCTTGTATAATGTAGATATACAATTTAACTGTAGCAACTTATCCTGGCAGCCACATCTTCACAGCAGCCTGAAATAATATGCCTGGTGCAGCAGGGTTGCACCTGTGCATCGAGAAGAAAAGGGGGGAAAAATTATCTGTATTCATGAGTGCAAATTGGATAAAATTGACTGACTAGCAGTAGTCAGCTACAAACCTGTAATTTGAAATGCTCCTTTTGCTTCCCTTAAATTCCATCTGCACTGCTTATCCGCAGGTAGCGGTTCTCAGAAGAGCATTTCAGGGTGGTGATGGCAGTGACCAGGTTGGATTGTGCCAATCCCTATGCAGATCATGTATTTGGGGTCTTCCAGGTGCTGTCTTCAGTCACAGTGTGTGAATTAATCCATTTGCAGGTGTTTCTGCAGAGGGTAATGGACCCCAAGCAGACCCTCCACCCCCAGAAGTGGATGCAAGAGGACTGTGCCGACTTCTCATGAAAGTCCTCACAAGCTGGGAAATTTCAGAAGACATTTCAGATATCAAAGCTCCCCAGAAAGTAAATGTGCCATGAAGACCTCATGGTGGATTAAAAACCACAGTCCGGGCTTATTAATAGCAATTTATTTATTATTATCCTTTACAATAGATAGTTCTTGATCTATCCCTATATTTTTCCTTATTTGCAAATGGAAAGGCTGTTCTTGGGTTTACCTGAACTAAATTATTAAAGGAAACTTCTGCCTACACACCTTCACATGTTCCTGTCTGAACTCTTCCTTCTTGCACATGGATGACCAAAACAGGGAACATAATTCACCACACATGTTTTCACTCATGTTTTTGCCACTGCAAGAAATTCTCGACGTGTCTCAGATTTGTGTTAACTCTGGTATTTAATAATGGCCATACATTTGTGATGAAGAGAGCAGTTAGGTCTGGTTCCACCATTATGTCCAAATGCAGCTTTTCCTGCTTGTAGCAGAAAGTTTCTTTATTTCTTACACTCATAATTAGAAATTTAGTGCAATATCACCCCATTTCTCTCTCCTCAGTGAACAGGCTGTCCAGTGCTCTGTGACAAAATGTATATTTTCTACCTTTGAACCTTCAGCTAATTTCTAGAGCAAGTTCTGAATTTTTCTGAAGGAAACAACATTAAAAAACGAAGTCCAAAAGTCTATCCCTGGCAGTTACCTCTCACAGGCTCCCTCCAACCAACCAGCTCACTTTCAGTCTCGCCTTCTCAATCTTCTCTTTGGCCCACTTACAGTTATTCTAATCCCCTTTCATTTCACTTGGGGAGATTTCCCTCACAACCATAAGACCACGAGCATTGTTGGAACTTGGAAACAGATCTGCTGCATTCCTTTCTTTAAAATACAAGTTACAAACCCAAAATATTAAGTTAATCCTGTGCAGACTTTTTAAAGACCAAATTGTACTTGATTTCTTGTAAATTTTCAGTTTGGTCCTGAGCCTTCCATTGCCACAGTGCTGATGTCTATGCTGAACAGTGTTTCCCCTCCCCCCCCAAATGCTTTCTCGATCCTCTTGTTCTTGCTAACTTTTTGCACATGGCAAGGCAGCCACTTTCTACAAGCTCTTGAGAGCTGGGTACATGTTCCAGGTGTATTCTGAACCTTTTGGAGTCTTCTCAAAATCTGCCCTACCCTCTAGTCCTTGAGCTTTCCAGTTCATCTGACCTCTCACATTTGCAAAAAGCAAAAATACAGTCATTTAGGAAGCATGGAACCAAGAATCACAACACTGCCATCAAAACTACAGCCAACCTGTAGCACCTACAAAACCTCTGGGACGCTTACAGATAGGACCAATCTTTTTTAATGAATAAGAGACACAAATTCAAGCATGAGACTATGTCAGAGCTGTGGTTCAGGATTCCTATTTACCACAACTCTTTACTGGAATCATCAGCAGGGTTTCTCTTTCCCCAACCTCCCTCTATTGTTATTGTACCATAGACTACCTATATGATGTCAGAACAGCAATCGCGCTCTCAAATTACCGTACAAGTGGCATTAATCCTGTTTACTGATGTTTTTAATTAGAACATAATAAATAGGAAATTATATCACTGTCAAAATCTAAAACTATGATTTTTTTTAAGTCAGTAGATACTTAAAATACAGTAATTGTGTTAATGCGGCTTAATTACGTCCTTACAAGAAGATAATTTGAAGAGTGACCTATTTTCTTCTACAGATTTACATAATACAACAAGCAATCAGCAGTGTCCTGGATACCTGAAGCAAATATTTGGAAGATTAAAAACAACGGATGACACAGGTACTTTACGCAGGGTTTGTTTAATACCTTGATGGGTTTTAACCTGCAAACTATTCAGGGTGAAGAGCACTCTGTAATGATAATGCTTCTGAGGAAAATTAATTTAAAGCAATGAAGGAAAAGTCAACACGGAGTAGTGAAAAGTATGATAAGAGACACTGCCTACGGTCCTGTTTGTGACACCAAATTTAGGTTTGGAGCACGTTGGGGTAACAAGTGCTCCAAAGCTTGCTCACATACCCCACCAAAAAGGAGTTACAAGTCTGTTCTGACAAAGGATATACTCCATTCCATGAACTGAATTGCTTGGCAAGAGGTCATAACACTCCTTTCACTGTTTCTTTGGATGGAGTGTTATTCCCAAATAACACAGCAACTCGCTGCCAAAGCCACTGGAACACAGAGGGGGTTGAAGTGGCATTCCTGGACATGCTTAAAAATTGCATAGATATGATATGGAGCTCAGAGACACGATTTAGTCATGGACTCAGGACAGTTGGGTTAATGGTTGGACTTTATGAGTTTGGAAGTCTTTTGCAAACTAAACGATTCTGGGCATCCTTCGGTGCGTATGGCACTTTATAGCATAGAAAAGGACAGTGCTGAGCAAAGATGGCCTTCGTTACCCACTGACTACCATCGTCTTTCTTCACTGTGAAGGTGGTAAAGGTCAGGAACGGGTTGCCCAGGGAGGCTGTGGCTGTTCCATCCCTGGTAGTTTTCAAGACCAGGTTGGATGGGGCTTTGGGCAACCTGGTCTGGTGACAGGTGTTCCTATCCATGGCAGGGGATTGGGACTAGATACTTAAAGGTGTGATACATAAGGTCCCTTCCAACTCAAACCATTTTGTGATTCTATCAGTGAACACACCTGTGCAGGCTCCACTACTGTATTAAATTGGATCCAGAACAAAACTACAAATAATCCTCCCCAAACTCTCACAGGCACAGACAGATGAGGCAGTACAACCACAATAGTACACCGTGTAGAACTGACTGTATTTTTCCCAGAAGATCTGGGGTCAGGCAAAGGTACACTTGAACAACACACCAGAAGAGCAACATGCACCACTGGTCAGAGAATTTGCATCCCACAATGATATTCCCGCGGCAGGTTTACCACAGTTTTGACTTATCAGAGCAGCAAACTCAATGAGACCAAAACCCGGACTCTGCAAGGCTCCTGAAAGAGGAATAACAACACATGAAGGAAATATTGGGCATCCTTTATGCACCAAAAAGAAACTGTCATGTTTCCTCCTGGTCTTTTCTAGGAAGAAAAATCCATAAAAGCAAAAGAAGTGACACTGCTACTTGGTCTTTGAACTGATCACTGGACCAAGGTCTACACTCTATCTAGATGCAGAAAATTACTTTCCAGACTGACAACTGATTAGTATACAAGCATGATTATATGCAAATATCCAATTTCTATTGACTTAATTGTGATCTGATGTAACATGTATAATTAACACATGCATTTAAAATAAATGTATATTTAATTAACATGCATATTTATAAAATGAATATTTATATTTAGCATATAATTTTGGGTGAATTTAGGTGGCACAAAATTGAGGGGTTATCATTACTGATGAGAGCTAGTCACAGCAAAACAGCTTTCATACACCTCAGGCTCTCCCAAGGGATGTCAGTCCCAATTTATCCCACTTCTGGTAGGCCAGCCTTGGGCCCTCCTTGACTTCCACTAAGACAACACCAGGAGTAGAACCACACAGATGTGACTCGAGTAAACATCTTCATTAAAGGCTAGGGGAATGGAGCCATTCAAAATCTCAGTTAGAACCAGAAGTCACAACTGTACAACAAAATGAGTTGTGTTCAAATGTATTTGAAGCCAAAGGTCAGGAAGTTAAGCATCAGGCTGCCAACAATTGTTTTGTATTTTCATTATGGACACAAGCTGCTGCATGACTCCTGCAGCTCAGATAAGTTCATCCCTGTGAAATTCTCCTCTGCAAAAAAGAAATTGCAAATCTTCCTTAAGTCCTTTGGGCAGGACACAGATAGGAGGAATTAGGGACAAACTTGTGAATAGTTGAGATGCTGATTTCGCAGCAATGCAAAGACGAGCTGCCTTCAACACTGTGGAAACTGCAACCACAAACATCACCACGTCAGAAACAGCTATTTCAAGAGTCCAGCCCTGCTTCTTCTGCCTTCATGGACCACTGAGGTTTTTTTGCAGGTCATGATGATTGTTCACCAAGGCAATAAGTAACATGAGGGCGGGACACCAAAGGCATAGCGCAGGACCAAATATTTATGTAGGGCAAAATATTAAAGATTACTTCTTTGCTTAAGAACGTTCCTGGTTCAAGCAATGCTTTCTGTGATAAATACACCGCGCTTAATCCCTGATTACTCTCTGACTAGTTTTTATATTATCTGTCATTCTTTCCCTGAGGGAGAAATGTTGAACATGTGTTGCTTGGGACACTGCTGGGATTGCTCAGTTGTGCTGGTGAGGAGTATCAAACGGGATCTCACGTGAAACCCCCCCCAAGAAATTCCACCACGGGCTAAAGCAGTGTTCTGAGTCAGGGCTACTGGGAAGTAATTGCTTGTTTCCCACCTGAGACACTGCTTTTAGGAAGAGAATTATTAAGCATCCAGTTTCCTTGGATAACTTCAACTGAAGAGCCGCACATTTCTCTCCAGGGAGATCAGAAATAAATTTTTCTTCTCTGTTTTCCAGAAAAGGTAGAAAACCCAGCTGCTGTTGCAAGGGCATCCTGGTTTGTATCAGCAAAAGCACAGCCAGCAGGAGTAGAAAAGTGATGGTTCCCCTGCACTGGACACTGATGAGGCCACAACCTGGAATACAAACTTCAGTTTTAAGCACTTCAGTATAAGAAAGACGTTGAGGTACTGGAGTGGGTCCAGAGAAGGGCAATGAGGATGGGGAAGGGTCTAGAGAACAAACCTTGTGAGGAACAGCTGAAGGAGCTGGGGTTGATTAGCTCTGACAAAAGGAGGTTGAGGGGAGACCTTGTCACTGTCTACAATTACCTAAAATGTGCTTGTAGAGAGGTGGAGATTGGTCTCTTCTCTCACATAACAAGCAATAGGACAAGAGGAAATGGCCCCAAGTTACACTAGGAGAAGTTTAGGTTAGACATGAAGAAAAACTTCTTCTAGAAAAGGGTCATCAGGCCTTGGAAGAGGCTGCCCAGGAAGGGGGCATGTCTAGGAATCACCATCCCTAGACATGTTTCAAAGTTGTGGAGATCTGGAGCTTAGGAACATGGTTTAGCAGTGGCCTTGGGACAGTTGGGGTAATGGCTGGACTCTACGATCTTAAAGGTCTTTTCCAACCTCAACAACTCTCTGACTCAACGAATATGGAGCACACACCCACTGTAAACAGTTCACCCCTGCTATTCCTGAGGTATTTTGATCACAACAGCCATTCAGAAGCACAACAACGAAAAGGAACATTTATTGCCAGAAACACCCCATGTCTCCAGCACCACACAATGGCAAGGATTTCACAGCTGAAATACCTCATCCTGCAAACACCAAGACAGTGGCAGTGATGTATTTAGATAAAAATCAAAAGTTACAAGAGATTAAAAGAAATCACCAAGCCATGAACCACCTCATTAGCAGGATGTGATCTCTCTTGTATCACACCAGATCTATCGAATCACATATTTTACAGTTCATCATCTGGATTGCAAATCTCCAGGAAGCCGAGGAATCAATTTACGGTTGCCTTTGTTCATTTCTTCTTCTGCCCCACTCCCTGCACTCTTCAGACGGGGTTTATTGCCTGTCCCCTCAGACAAATGTCTTCACCTCTGCCGTGAGCTTCCCATTCTGCAGCGCCATTCCTCAGAATGGCTTTCATTTCTTTCCCTGAAAGCTCAACTCACCCTTCTATTCTTTCTTTCTTTGCCTATATCTCTTAACTCAAAGCAATAAAGAAGGAAAGATCTGAGATTTAACAACTATCGCGGCTGCTTTCATAGGGGAGCATGTGCAGAGAACGAGCCTGTATTGTGCTAAGGAAGGAAGATCCACAAGTCTTCATATTTCCACTGGTATCAACAGGTGAATTAAAGCTTTGTACCATACAGGGCAATATCATTCCATCACTGCCAGGGTTAGTAAATAAAACTTAACCTGGATGCTTGAGGAATGAGCAATTTGTCCTGGCCTGGAGAGAATTTCAAAGTGTGGTCAAGTCTATTTTCATTCTCCAAGGTTTCCTCGGCATTCATTTCAAATGTGCACTTCCCATTCACATGCCCATTTATACCAAACGTAATTTCCTTCAAATACCTCTAAGTAGCTTTGTGAAACAGCCCTTCAGTTGCAGTGGCAAGGAGCATATATTCTGCAGAGACCCATGTTCCTCCAGAGCAAATTTGGTATAAATTAATAACGTGCTTCACCATGAGAAAAACTACACACAGAAATACATTGCCCAGAGAGGTGGTGTAATCTCCCTTGCTAGAAACAGTCACAACTCAGTTTGATAGGGCCCTGACAAAGCTACTCCAAGGCCTTCCATAGGAGGTCTGCCTAGACGATTCACAGAATTCCTAGTTTAAACTGGCCAAGAGGAAAGACCTTCTGCAGATGTCAGAATCCAACTCTGAACCACCATTTATGACCCTCTTGTAGAGCCCAGCTGCCTGCTACATAGTAATACACTGAACTGGTCTTTGACCAGGGTATTTTGCTAATAAAGTTATTTTTGAAATAATAAACAAGCACAAAGATGAAATAACAAACATGAAAGAACAAGCATACACAGGTTGGTTGTTTCTCGAACTCTAATATCTTCTCTGACCCATGTAAAACTTACAAAAATGTTGTATTTACAAGACAACACTGTTTACTAGTTTATATGCATCTCAGAAGGACACTAGAGAACACCTACAAAGACTTCAAAAGATCACAGCAAGACACATCAGGTGGTGTGTTATGCCAGAAAGAAGGCTCATCTAATTAGACAAGACAAGAGATGCATGTTCTTGGGTATTTCTTTAGTGAGGAAATCACAGAGAAGGAGAAAGAAAGAGAAAATGTGGACCAGCACCTTCTAAAGCAATTGCCAAACAGCCTGAAGGAGAGTTCATGAAGGTAAGTAATTGATGCCCTATTCAGGACAGTTGTAGGCACAGCAATCTTAATGAAAAATGTCATCGGGACTTGGAACAAGCTGCCCAGGTGAGGGGTTGAACCGCCATCTCTAGATGTGTTTCAAAGTCATAGAGATCTGGAGCTTAGAGACATAGTTCAGCAGTGGCATTGGGACAGTTGGCTTAGTGGTTGGACTTGACAAACTTGAAAGGCCTGAGCAATTCTATGAACAAAGGACCTTTCAGTACCGAATCTGCTGAAGCTTGAGAAAGTGCAGAGAGCACGCCCCAAGAGACTGCAAGAACTGATCGACATAACCCTGCCCTTTCTAGCACAAATATGAATATGTGTGTTTTATTTGTATATAGCGTGTCTCTTGTTTCAGTCAGCGCACACGGTTAGAGGACAGATCCCCGTGTTGCCCAGCGCTACAATAAACATACCTGCTTCTAAGTCTTTGCAAGTTGGGGGTTTGTTTCTGCACGTCACACCAGCTCCCTGGGGAGCCTGTTCCAAGGCCTCACCACTCTTTCTGTGAAGTTCTTTCTAATATCCAATCTGAACCTCCCCTGGTGCAAGGTGACCTGATTTCCTCTCGTCCTATCACTAGTCACTAGGGAAAAGAGGCCAACACTAACCTCAGTACAACCTCTCTTCACGTAGTTATCAGCTACCTTTGGCTTAAGGTCAGCAGCTCCTTTGGCTGTCCTTAAGGCTATTGCCCCGCTTTAGAGAGTCCCACCTCTTGATCCGGGGTCAGTATTTGGCATCGCAGGTTACACGTATCACTCACTGGACTGGAAAGCGACTCAACTGTGCTTACTGAACATAAAGAGCCCCAATTTTGCAGCCCACATATAAAATCCTTCCTAATTTAAAAAAAAAAAAAAAGCCAGTACGTTCCTTCCAAGAAAAGCAGGACTACTCTGTAGTCTGGTTTGAAGGAACAGAGTGGTTTTCTTTTTGACTGTGATGATTTGGCAATAATTTGGTCCTTTGTTTTGACAAAAAAATTAACATTAGGCATTTGAGAACTTCAAACCTGAATTAGCAGGGCACTGACTTGGAAGGGGCTGAGGGGAGCTGGTCTGTGCTGGGACAAGAAGGACCTATTTTAGACCATGCTCAGAGCCAGTGAAATTTCACCTTACAAAAGTCCTCAGCAAAATTCCCATTGACCACACCAAGGCCAGAACATCAACCAAAACTCCAAAGGTTTACTGCATGAATTACTTTCTACTGTTAGGTTCTTTTTACATCTCAATTTATGGTTAAGCAGACTTCCAGAGCTTAATTACTCCTGGCTCTCCAATCAAAGCCACCATATTTAAGCAATAGGGAATGTGCTGAAGCAGCTAACTCAGGCTTTAACTCTGCCTCAAGAAACTCAACCAAAAATCTTGTGCCTCTTATTTTTTCCTTCTTTTTTTCACTTCAGTCTAAAGCCATGCAAGAGGACTGTTAATAACTGTTCCTTCTCCCACACCCCTTGACAGTCTGCCTGCACATCCTCTTTTTCCCCAGGGAAGTTGCAGGAATCAGACCATATATAACAGTTGCCAGTTCATCCAGGTACAGCTACCACTGGATCTGCAAAGGTTCCTAGGAAGGAATTAATATGACAGTGGGGGGTTTTTTATATTTTGAACAAGAAAGTGTGTTAAATGCCAAGGAAACCTTGTGATTTTCTCCACAAAATTATAGTGTTACTCAGATGTTGTTAAAGACGGGCAGCACATGTCAAATCCTTTTAATACTCCCAATGCAATATTTATCACAACAGCTCTTTAAAAAAGACTTTTTTGTTATTATTGTTTTGCAGACCCTTTTCCCTGATCAGAACTGCACACACCGCTTTCACTGCAAATCAGGTGAAAACTGAAGCCTGAAGAAATGTCACCAAAGCTTAATCAGACAGTACAGGAGAAAAGTATTTCCCAAAACTGGCAAAGCTTTCTCACCTTTGCTTCTCTCTGATTGTTTGACCTGAGCAGGCTGGGGTTTGACACACAGCACTGTGGCTGAAGTGCTTCCAGTGCTCCTTAAAACTTGACCAAATTAGACCTGCACTCCGCAGAAACAGCAACACACACAGCCAGACTCTAGCCAGGCACTGGTCATGCACGGACCATTTTCTCCAAGGATACAACCCATCTGTCCCCTTATTGCTCTGCAACCAAAATTTTTGCTTGATTTTCTCCCCCTCCCCCGCCCCTGCCACAGAAAGCAATGCCATAGCACAGCTCCAATCAATACTCGACATAGTATCAGATTCCTTGCAGTAAAAAATCATGGCTTAACAACTCGTGCACGCTTTTGCCAAGAAGCCTATGGTAGCACGCCTCGCCACAGCAAACCATCAATTTAAATGATTGGGAAAAAAACAACACATAATAAGTGACAGATTTTTCAAATCAGATAAAGATGGGAACCAGATTATCTGTCTGCGGGTGATAGATTGCAGTAATAATAAATTCACTTTAAGACACTGGATCAATTTTTAATCAAGCCAAGAATTATTATTGCAGAAAGATAAAATGACCCATGAGGAGATGCCTTAATTTTCCACCAATCAAATTATAGCCTTTCTAAATAAGATGTAATGAGATCCATGGAATATCCAGGTTACACAGCCTACCTAATTACCCATGTTCCCTGTCATGTTGTGATATAGTAGTGGTAAACTGACCTCTGCATTTACCAAGATGAAAAGGTAATTAGTTTTTCCACAAGGCCGTAGTGAAAACAACAGCAATGACATGTCACCTCCTTCCACCAAGTCACAATCTCAGAGGTGTTTGTTCTTAAAATATACAGGATATGACCTGCTGAGCAATAAACTACAGTCATTAAGTGAAGCATAAGACTGGCAGAAACACAACGGCTATCTCCAAACTGAGAATCCAAGGTCTGAAGGCAAAGCACATCAATCCCTATTCCACACAAAACTATATCACTATGGGGCCTCAGAAGGCAGCAGAGTGTCTTCTAATTAAAGAAGTCACAAGGCCGTGTATAGAGGGACCTTTTCCTGAGCCATAGGCACCACAGCCACATGGATCCTTTTCTTTCCTATTGTTTTGAACCATACAGGCACATTTTTCTGCAACTTGCAGCCACACTTTTAGAAAGATGTGGCTGGACACAACCTGAAGAGAACCTGAACACGCATCAAGGTCAAACTCTGTCGTAATCATCATCACCAGGAGTAGATAATACCAGACAGAAGATCTCAGCTTTGTGCAGGGATCTTCAGGACCAATCCTCCACCCTAACCTTTAGAGAGCAGCATCTGTTGTCACAGAACCACATCTGTGACAACTTCTGGGGCCCAAAGCTATTAGTTAGAACCAAGCGTTGATATTCTCTGGCCACCTCAGGAAGCAGGAATTCCTCAAAATGATTTGTCCCTATCTGAGTGCCCTTTTCTTTGGGCACCACTGCAGCTCAGAGAGACAATGACAGACGTAATTGGCTTATGCAAAGAAAGCCATCATAAAATTAATGAACTCCAACAATTCATTCCATCTGCTGCCTCTTTCTTGCTAATTTATTAATAACAATTACACAAAAAATTGGTATGGATTATAAATTTCAATTTCTCCTCTTTACCTGAAAATTTCGTCTGAGAGTCTTAAAAAATGATCTCATACTATACCAAAGAGATTTATGGCTTATTACTAGGAATGTGCAGTACCCAATTGACCATAAAAGCTAACTATTTAAAAGTAACTCAGATTACCCCTTTGGAGCAAATTAGGTATTTGGTTTACATCGCTTGCACTGCTTTTATGACAAGCGCCCCACTAGGCTCACCAGCCCATCGTACAGGTGCACTTGGGTCTTTTTCAGCCCGTCCTAGACTTTGTGCAGCAGTTGTGCAAGTCTCAAGCCTAGCTATTAGTACTCAACTTTTCCTGAACGTTAAGTGGTAAACGCAGAATAGGGAAAACAGAAGAATTTTTTTGAAGTTTCAGATCAATTCTACTCCTGCCTAAGGCGCCAGGCAGTTTAGATGAATAAAGTTACACAAAGACCAAGTATTGCAGAACATTGCTTTCATCTCGTAGTGAACATGGAGGTAGAAATCACTGAATAGATGCCATCAGCATTTGTGTTTACTTTTCCAGTATGTCCCCTACTATTAATATAGATTTACTGCTATAAAAACCATGATGTGTGGAGCCGTCATCCCTTATCCCACAAAGAAACAGCTCTATCAATACGAGCTGTCTGTGCACCAAGGGGAAGGTTCCATGCAGTAGGTGAGGTAAATCATGTGGCTTTTGTGGTACCTGGCAGTAAAGCAGGGAGTTACACATCCTAGACTGATCTGCAAACACTAAGAAAAGTTAGTTTGAAGTGGGATAGTGGGATTGCCGTGTGCTACCTAATACAAGACAACGCAATGCTAGAATTAAAAAAAAAAAAACCCTCTACACTTTTTCCAGAAGAGAATACAGATGCTGAGGTGAGAAACTAGCCAAAAGGAGCTCAACAGTATCAGAAGGCTGATAGGGAGTTTTACTTAGCATCAATGTTTGGATCAAAACACATCAGTAAATTAAATGCAAAGGCCATATGTTGATTAATACAAAAGATACATTACACGAAGATTAAAGTCTTGGCATTGAGTAAAATATTTAAGCATTCATTTCTAGTTCTGTACTATTTCCACCAATACTGTTACCTCCATTTAATTAGGACACACAAGTAAGTAAAGTTAATTTAAAAGGAAATTTCAAGCAGCATTCCCATTTGATTCTCTAGTAAATTAACACTTTAAAACCTCTAATGGGCATCTTCAAAAGAAAATGTTATTAACAAAATATGTGATAATTAACATAATTAAGACTCTCTAAAGTACACAATTTTTAAATGGCAATTCTGTTAAAAAATTTTGCAAGAGGAATGAATGCAAAATCCCACTCCACTCATAAGGCAGGCGTGCGTTAGACAGCATAAACATCGGACAATTCCTCATGGGTATCCACTAACCTGGAAATTGCCAGCGTTAACTCATAACTAAATCACTTTTTGTGGAACTGGATTAACTTTTACGTGTTCCCTTACCCCCAAAAGGAGCTCAGTAAATGGTTGTGAGTGCTCCAATAGCTCAAATTATGCCCATATTAATTTAAAGTAGTGTTTTCTCTGATATTATCCCACTGGTATTCTAGTTTCCTTTTTATTCCCTCTAACACCTATTCTGGCAAATAATCAATTATCTCACAGTCAGTCTGACAAAACAGGATCATTTCTACCCCATTCTACTGTCTGAATGAAAATATTTTTGATTTTTGACAGTTAAGACACCAAACTCTACAGCAAGCAAATATTTTGCTCATCCTTGGGCTGTGTGGATGCACCTCCCACCTGGGGAGACCATCACACCTTTCAGGAGACAACCCTGATGACCTCAAGTAGATATTTGATGCTTTCTGTACTCCAGAGAGTTCTACGTTCCACTCAAACAGGATAACAGCATGAAGGAGTTTTGCTACTTATCTGAGCTGGTCAAACCTTTAAAGCCTGCCTGGGGAATGAGGTATGCAAGGAAAGGAGCTGTGTGCTTCCTGCTCCCAGTCCACCCAGAATTACCTCATGAACAGGCTCCATCCTCTCAGACAGGATGCGTCAACGTCCTTTCACACGTTCAGCCCAACACCAAGTGCAACAGCACTGCTGATAGCAGGGAATAAAGGCAACTGTCTTCACATTTGGCTTCCTCCCACGTTCCTTGGGAGTGCAGAGAAATAAAATAAAAAAAAGGAAAGGGAGGAAAACACATGAGCAAATACCCATTTGCATTTGCCTAATTTACATTCACAACATGGAAGGGCTCAGATGCACACATTTTTCATGAGAACTAGTCAGACCAACATCTGAGTACCACATGGACCAGCTTCTCCCTGAGGGAGAGGGAACCAGGCTCTGAGGGAGAACAGGGCAGACACCCCACCCCATCATACCTGAGCAAAATGAGCATGAGGGTCCCATGATGGCTGCCAGCATCGTCCAAGAGCTTGTGGTGACAAGGCAGGTCCAAGGTCAGGCACAAGTCAGAGTCAGTATCAGAGTCACTGAGAATAGCCAGGTCAGTCACAGGACAGGGATCTCCAAGGAGGTTTGCAATGACAAGAAAGGCCAAACCCAAGCTGGTCCACCAGGACCTGGATCAAAGATACCCAGAGCCAGAGAGAGAACATGACTGCAACAGAACCAACTCCCAACCCTCCTCCAAGTCAGGACTGAAGTTCACTGACACACCTGGGACAGGGTGTGGTGTTCTGACACACCCAGGGCCCCAGAAGCTTCTTCTGGGACATGGTGTGCTAGTGGTTCTACTCAGGCATCACTTCTGGGGAGGGGGACTGCTCCAGGGCTGAAGTAGTTCACACAAGCAAGTAAGGGAAGGGAAACACAAGAGAGTTAACAAAAAAAACACATAAAATCTTGTTTCTCCAAAGGAAAAACATCAAGAGGAAGAACTGTTTGGCTTATTTGCCATTTCACTAGAGCTCTGCCAGCCACAGCTAATAGATATTATCACCTGAATCATGAGCTGATTTACTAAATAACAGTCATGACACTCTCGGAGTGTAACCTTATAATAAGGCAAATATTTGCCACCATCTGCAGTAAATTCAAAGCATCTGCTGCAACTTTGTTTGATGAGAGTAAAGTTGCATTACCCCACCATAAATTCTTTTGATATTGTTATTGCAATATTCCTTGATAAATAAAACAAATGTGCAGATACTGGTCAGGCAAACTGAGTAGATCTGCAAAGCTTAGAAACTACTTTAATTATTATTAGGAGCACCTTGGCATTTCTCTTACCTGCCATCCTAACAGAAGTATTTCACCCACCATGGAGTACCAAGCTTTTCCTATTCTTTGAATGTCTGAGACAAAAAACTTTTGGAAAAAAACCCATGTTCTTTTTTCAGTCTGGGATGTAATCTTTCAAAATAACTCAGAAATTACTCACTCTCTGCTTTCACTAAAATCTACAGAGTTTCTGCCGCTGCCTGGGTAGGTAGAAGCACAAGTGACATATTCATAAAAACTCCAGTTCTAGATATCAACACTGTGTTTATCATGATGTTATCTGGGAAACACAGAATCACTCTTGCGCATAGGACTAAGGGTTTCTCTCTGCCCGTCTGCTAACGGCAGCTCTGCTGATTGTGGGAAAGCAAGCAAATCTTGCATTTGCACTCTGGATGGACAGATTCCTGGGCTTATTTATCTCTTGTGGAAAGGGATTCAGTTACAGCCATCTGGCCTTCATCCAGGTACTGATCTTTCCCAGGCAAGGAAGAAATCCGGAGACAGAGTCGATTACCTCTGGTATCGTGACAATGTGCAACCTTTGTCACACAAACTCTACCCACTGTGTTAAGAGAGATGCTGAGCAAGACAACATGAGATCAAAACAGGAGCACTTTTGGGAAGAGCCACCAAATTACCCATTACAGTCATCCCAGAGTTTTTATTTCAGAAAAGAATGGAAAGCACCATCGCAAAAGCTTCTAACAACTTCAGAAACCAGAAAGAAAAGGCTAGACCACTCATGACTGCATGGCCCAACTCATGACCACATTTATCACAGCTTTTGATTACATCATTCCAGAAGCAGGACTCCAGACACCTGCACTAACCAGATGATGCTGGAATCAGGTACTTATTAGCTTTTTAGCTGAAAAAGATAAAAGCACTATGCTTCTCCTAAGGACTGGGTGACACAGATATATGATTTTAATCCTTAAAGATGGCCTTGAAGAATCCATAGGGCCCAGAAATCACATCCTGCATTTATTAAAGGGACAAACATCCTTCATGACCTGTAACCATCTTCTAACTTCCAGAATCTGTCTGTATGTTCACCATCCTTTGAGCATTTAAACCCCTGTTTTGAAGTTCTTCCAGGTTTGCTTCATGGTAGTGGATTCTTTAGCTTTCACTTCATACATAGTACCTTACTGCCTTTTACTCATGACTGTATGATAAATTTATTCCCTTTCAGCCTTACTTTCACTAGGCTAAACAAACTGTGTTCTCACAGGAGGTAAATTAGGAACCTACTCTAAATCAATCTTCTTTAACTCAGTTGGCTACAATTAGCGCTTAGGAGTATATACAGAGGGTGAGTCTCCCTTTTCTCTTCCAAGAACAACAATAAGAGAGATAATTCATATTTTTCAATCATCCCACAGCAAATCCTACATGCAGTTTCCCTCATGCTTACCTGCTTTCACATTATGAATTTAGAATGGAAACAGGATATTAAAGAGGGCGACTTTTCACTTTTCACCAGTGCATTTAATCATTTTTTTCACTTACTTTCTCACAGTTGTCTTCATTTTCCCATGGGAGATCTAAGGCTCCTCTGTATTGCCAATGCATCTCATTTATCCCTGTCAATACCAGCGTGCCTCAATTTTCATTCCAGCACCACTAAAAGAAAAATCTTAACCAAATCCAGTGCCAAAACTCAATCATGAGGCCTTCCTCTAGTAAACTGCTTTCAAGGTGCAATATCCCTTCCAATACAACTATTTTCTCTTTTAGTAGTTCCAACCACTGTTACAATTCTTGTAGCTCCCCCCTTAACAACTGAAATTAAGAATTGCCTACAAAACAGCATAGAGACCTCTGGAGATGCAGGACAGCAGATCTAACAAATTTCTCTTGTTTGAAAAATCAGTTACCTTATAAAGAAGATCTGAACTTCCATGAAGTACTTTTGGTAAAGTTATGTTTCTCTTTTTTCACTCTTCCTTCTTACCTAAACATCCTTTCTTTGCTTATTACTGAGTTTGGGATTTGGGATCCTCAGAACCATCTCTTGTCAAACAACAAAAGCAATGGTACAGGTATTTGTATGTCTCCAACTTCCACGCATCTCAGTGCTTAACTCTGAGTTGCTCATCTTCAGCTCCTCCCCTGAAGATTTTTGAGAGCATGACAGTATGAAATTCCTGGAGTCTAGAACATGATCCAAAAATACAAGGTTCTCCCAGAGAAGTAAATTGCCACTATCAAGCTGTCAGGTTTGAAGGAAGGTGTTCTGGCCTGCCAGAACGGCAAGAATTCACTTTAGGAAAAGCGATGGCTCCTCAGCTTTAAAGCTAAACTTCACAGCCACGTAAAAGAAAAGTCAAAGCTTTGCAAAGCTTCCCAAACAGAAAGGCAAACACTGAATTGCATTATGTTCTCTTCCAAATGTCATCTGTCTCTAAAGTCCAAACTTTAGCTATTTAATTAATTTGCACCAAAGTCCCCAGTATTTCCATTCCTTCGCATCCTGCTCAGTGTGGCCCCAGAGTAAAGAACACACATTCACTCTGTTAGAAGCTAGAGATCTTACCAAGTTTAACAAGAAGCATCTCTGACAGTAATTAGAACTTCATATCAAGGTAAATAAATGGTAAGATCACAAGAACATACTCTAGTGGCCAAACACATCCTGCAAACACTAACATCAGAGAGTGAATTTAACATATGGTCTCAGTGGATCTGAATTGTCTGTAAACAAACAATGTGAAGAAACCCTTACTTTTGTCATCTGTTATTCCCATCAAAGAAAAATGAATATTCTGTTTCATACTTTTCCTACCAGGTGGCTACATTATTTACCACCAGCCTTTTTCCCCTCATCATGTGTGCAATGTTGTAATATCCTTGATGACACCAGATTAAACTCGCTTTTCTCAATAGCAGTGTTTGATGCAAATTACACAAATTATTCAATAAGCTTGAACTGTGGTGCTTTACAAGGCTACATTGCAAGAACCTGTGTCTCCTCATGCTGCTTGAATCTGTCAAGAAACAAGTCACCCCCTCACAGTATTTATTCCTGCATGTATAGGGAACAGAGATGAGCAGCACACACCAATGGGGACAGTCACCATGAGGTACTAGAGGCTCCACTCAAGCCAATCCCAAGCATGTGGGGAACCCTGGGCAAATCACTTAGTTTTTCTAAACACCAACTACCCCCCTGTAATAGGGAGATAACAGTGCTTCCTCCCTTCAAACAAAGTGCTGGAGGCATAAAAATTCCTAGACTGAGAGCTGTAAAATCTCTTGATGATGATGTAAGTGCCTTGAGCAAATAGTGGCTGGATAACTCAGCATGAAGTCTGAGCACTGCATTTAAAGAGTTAAGTTCAGAGCAGAGAAGGCAAAGGCAGGCATGAAGAGCTCCTTGCTACGCATCTAGAAATTAGTGGCTTCAGACAACTAATGCTGTGGCTTTGGAATAAAAGAGCAAATCCTCTTAGGCAGCCTCTCAATATTCTTTCTTCTAACTTTCAAGCAGGACTTTAGCAAACTTCAAGGAGAATGGTCAGATGTTATGATGATGATGATAATGTTTCTGGCTTCATCCTGATTACAGTGGCAGTCATATCTGACAGGGTTAGTCCCTCAGGTCCAAATAAACCCCAGTAGAAATACGGCATTGCTGGAGTACTTCTTAGCTTGCTTTAGGCTTATTCAGTTACAGCGCTGCTGGATAACCAAGAAAGCAAAGTTAAAACTGGATTTACAGCGACTGCAAGAAAAGGGCTAGGTTTGGGTTGGGGAGAAAGGTTCAGATGACCCCCCCAAATCAGGGTGAAACTTCTAAATGTTTTTATAAAACACATCGTTGGTATCAAATATTCCAGTGCAAGACAAATAAATGAAACATTTATGAAGGACTAAATCAGCAGGAAAAAAACCTAGGGCTGGGGACAGCCCCTTTGTACAAAACTTGGATATAAAAGAGTCACAGAGTCACAGAACATTAGGCATCGGAAAGGAACTCGAAAGATCATCCAGTCCAATCCCCCTGCCACAGCAGGGTCACCTAGATCAAGTCACACAGGAACATGTCCGGGGGGTTTTAAACATCTCCAGAGAAGGAAACTCCACAAGCTCCCTGGGCAGCCCCTTCCAGGGTTCCATTACCCTCACTGTGAAGAAGTTTGTCCCTTGTCCTATCATTGGATGACACTGAGAAGAACTTGGCTTCACCCTCCTGACATACATATTTACTCCTCTTTACGTATTTATAAACATTAATGAGGTCACCCGTCAGTCTCCTTTTTTCCAGGCTAAAGTGACCCAGCTCCCTCAGCCTTTCCTCATAAGGGAGATGTCCCGCTCTCTTCATCATTCTCGTGGCTCTGCACTGGACTCTCTCAAGCAGTTCCGTGTCCTTCTTGAACTGGGAGGTCCAAGCACTTCACTGCTGTGAAGGCAAAGTAGGGTTTGGAATTGTTCACACTGCTCCACCCCAGTACAGGGGACTGACATGATCCCCAGGAAGCTGTCAAGAGTGAAACAGGGCAAAGATGAATCAACAGCTGCATTTGCCATTTTCCTTCTTCAGACTTTTAACTCTCCACGGCTAACCACAGGCATCCTTTGCAGCACCACTGCTAACTTGTACCAAATCACCCCATGCTTAGAATCACGGAATGAACAGCTGCCCCAGGCTGCATTTCCCCCTTCATTTATTGACTGCAGAACCACTGCAGACCCATGGCCAGCCCTTGTAGCCTCCAGGTACACCTGGCAGGGCAGGTACTTCTATTAATTAACCAAACATTAGAGGTCCATGACAGAGTAGGGAGGACAGTTATCAAATAATTTGCAGTGTTAGAATACTACCAAGTTGTCCATGCTCTGCTGTCCCCTACTACCTTGGTTGTAACTACAAGTTGCTATCACCAACACTTCTCTGCTCAGCTGTATTCATGATGTTGACTCACACTCTCACTCCTTCTCAGCTGGATTGTTGAATAGCATTTGACACTGAGGTCCTTCACACCACTGATGCAGGAACCATCTCCCTCAGGAATAGCAACGACAGCAGGTCCTCCTCCCGATCATCAGTATGAATAGGGCAGGACCACCTGGCCACTTCCATCCTGAACTACTTGCCTACATCTGTTCAGGGTGGCATCAACTCCTCTCATTTCCTTCCTTAAGAATATAAAGAGCCTCTCAATATGCAGAAGGAATTCAAGTGTGAAGATCTGTCACTGTATGCTGCTCACTATTTTAGGATCCTAGCTCCTTACCATCCCAATGGGAAGTTGCAACCTCTAAACTCCAGTTTACCCAGACTGAAAAATAAGAATTGGCTCCTTTTGCAAATGCTGCAATATTTCTAAGAAGCTGACAAACACCTCTGGGCAACGAGCCTGGCACTTGCCTTTCAGGTTAAATTGCCATTGTTACTGGTGACGTCCAAGGGCCTCCCATATCATACCACCAGAAAAGCCACTGGCGAACATCTCTGCACCCTGGGCTGTGACAGGAGTGTACCAGATGTACATTTTAGAAAGCAGAGCATGTATCAGCCTCCTTGTAGAGCTCTGTCAGAACATTTGATTAACGGTGACGTGCTGGAAATCCTAAAGAAAAAACACAGCCCTTCACAGCTGTTCTACCAGATCAAAGCCATGTGGCCACAAAAATTCAGCACCAAATGTAGCTTCTGAAGCTTTTTTGCCACCCTGAGTGTTTCAAACCAAAAAGATTTCAGGCTAACAGAAAGTCTGGGTGTCAAGTTTTCATTGGTCCTGATTTTTAAGAGCCCTTAAACTGCAAAGATTTGAAAAAGCCTAGGTTTATAGAGTGAACACCATATTGAAATCACTTGGGACAGGAGGAAGAGCAGACTTCCTGCTCTGTCGCCTGCAGGTTACTGGTACAGTACTTTTGGAGCAGCCCAATACAGGTGTCCAAGAGATGTAAACGTTTGCTGACACAGGCTATGGATTGCTACAGAGGAAAAAGCTCACAGATGTGCTTTGAAATAAATCAAACAATAAAGAAAAACCCCATCAGCTCTCTTCCTTCCCATTCAGAGCTCCCTGAGGAAAGACAATATAAACCCACAGTCTGCACTTCAGTTTGTCTTTTGGAAAACTTGGAAGAGGGGTCAGAGATCTTCAGTGGCACAGTGCAAAACTTCCAGGTCACAGTGAGCTCTCCAACAAGCCACAGGCTGGCACAAGCCTACGACCTGACACCCAAGAACACACAAGTGTTTAGAGCTCCCACCAAGGACTTGCTCTGAAAGCACCAGTGCTCCATGGGATCAGGTCAGGAGTGGACAGGCAAGGATCTGTTGTGTAGTTGTCTGCCAGTGGGGATGAGAAAACAGCAGGAGATACAGGACCAACATTAATTTCAACCACAGAGGAGCAAGAAGAGGAAAAGACTGATCCTGCTGTTGCAGGGGGATTGGACTAGATGATCTTTCGAGGTCCCTTCCAATCCCTAATGATTCTACAATTCTATGAAGACTGAATCACACCCTATGGAGAAAGGTTACTTGCCCCCCATCTCAACAGATCTCAGTGAGGCCAGCAACACGACTGTGGGCAACTGGTCATCTCC
Source organism: Rhinopomastus cyanomelas (assembly GCA_013400115.1). NCBI lineage: Eukaryota > Metazoa > Chordata > Aves > Bucerotiformes > Rhinopomastidae > Rhinopomastus > Rhinopomastus cyanomelas. The sequence continues at coordinate 109,047 of VXBP01010260.1, forward strand.
AATCAGGCTTCATATTTTGTTTTGGAAGTAAGCTTTAATCAAAGTGTGGGAAGTTGGTGGTGTTACCTCCCATAGATGCTCACAATCCTTTTAAGAGTCCTGTTTTACTTGCAAAAGGAAATGCTGTGAGGAGTTTTCCCTATGACAAGAAACACTGCAGTCTGTCCTGCCACTGGGCTTTAGATACACTTCTCCAATATATTAACATACCAAAAATTCATCTGCTGTCACATGAAACAGAGTGATCTGAACGGACAGATGTAGAAAGAGGGAAGACACTTACTGCTGATGCAAAACAAACACGAGAAGTAAAGCCTTTCAAAGGCCTTCATTCTTCCACCCATCCTTCAGAATTCTTTTCTGTCATGAATATACTTGTGCACAAGAAAAGCAGGTGGCCCACAAACATGAGGATAGACACGAGGAGAAACTGTTTCCTGGAAAGGGTCATCATGCTTTGGAACAGACTGTCCAGAGAGGGGGTTGTATCGCCATCCCCGGGCATGTTTCAAAGTCGTAGAGTTCTGGAGCTTAGGAACATGGTTTAGCAGTGGCCTTGAGATAGTTGGAGTAATGGTTGGACTTGATGATTTTGGAGGTCTTCTCCAGCATAAACTATTCTATGCTTCTAAGACTCAGGTAGCAGTAGGAAATGCTCTTTCTGCCTCTAGCACTCTGGGGGCAGGCTTCTGTTAACCTCTGCTCTACAACTTTTTAGGTGTATGTCAAATTCATCTTGGTACCTTCTTCCCTTACACATGCTGTCTTCTCTGACTTGCACAAATCTCTCTCCATCTCCCTCTCTTCAGCTGCTTCCCTTTTCACTTAACCAGTCACACAATGGCACCAAACCTGCAATCAAAGCAAACTCTTCCCACCTACACTCTCCTCATGTCCACAAGTGCCTCTAAGATCCTGTCAGCTTCTTCCACAACCTTTGAAGCTTGAAGTGCGTAATTAGCACTCAATGTCTTTGCTCTGCTACTGAGAACTTTTCAGGGCTCCGAAGACCTCTGATTGCAGACTCAGCTGGATTGGTTTCTCCCTCATCCTAACTCTCCTGCTGTCCACACGGAAGCCCATTTGAATGACAGCCAGAACCCCTTCTCAGGGAGCTGTGCTGGCCATATGCTCTTAGGCCTGGGGGTTTTGCTCCAAGTGTGACATGCAGCCATGCACCGAGGCCTCACAGTCCCGGCCAGAATTAATAAGGTACACAGGGACACATCTACCTTCTCACCTTTGATTATGACACCTACATTGTGTGTGTTTACGCAGCTTGATGCTGGCTGAGATAGACACGGTCTAATAATGCTGTGGTATATAATTTTTCGCTATTTGTTTTCAAACTGGAAAAATGCCATAGAAACTGTGAAGAAAATTGAGAACAGATCCTTTCAGCTGGTGTAACTCTAGATACCTCCATTCGTTTTGGTGGACTTGTGCCAACTTTCACAAAACTATGATGCAGCCTTCCACATACCAAGTCACATGTTTTGCACAACTACTGTATTCCTAATAAATTAATTTACATGGTTTTTATTTCTTTAAAACTTGAGCAACAAAATACTCGAAATTAAGTTTGATCCTACTAATCCTGGGGAGGTTTCTTTACACTTGACATTGGCACAGTACCTGGAAATTAGAGTGGAAAAATCACTCATGTGTCTGCCCCACCAAAATGAGCTTTATCCAAAAACTGGGTAGATGAGGTCACACGTTAAAGATTGCACAGTACTTTTATTGAATTACTATGGGCTGATTCCCTGCCTTGCTTTTTTAATGTAAGGTGACAAAGAGCACTGTAATCTACATTTAATGAAACATTCTATCTCCTGTGTATTCACATTGATCGTGTCTTTTCTCATCATTTTTAAGGGAATATTGTGCTTTTGAACTAACAGAGGCTGCTTTCCTTGAAGAAACTCTTGCCATCTGCCACTGATCTTCTTGTTATATGCTTTGGGGGTCTGCTCCATTTGTAATTAGAGTCAAACTACTAGGGACTTCTTGAACCATAAGACACCTGTCCAGCAGCAAAATTTGGTCAAGACAATGCACCTTGCCCTGCTTTGTGTCAGCCTGGTGGTGTTTGTGCTCTGCTGGAAATACACTTTGAGAACAGTAGAGAAAAAATTGATAAGTGAATTATTTTTTTAATAAAATAGAAAGGTTACTGAAAGAATAAACGTTGTGAGAAGCTGACAAAAATCGAAGTCAAGCTGAACCACCCGAGGCGGCACTCATGAGCAACTCGCAACTCCAATTTATTTCTTGCAAGCAGGTATTCCAAATACAGATCAGTCCAGCCAGGCTTTTGCACAAGCCTTCTTATGAGCAGAAATGCACTGAAGCCTTCCTCTCAGTGGGAAGTGTTTTCTGAATCAGGAGACTCCAGAATTCTGATTTAGATGCTTGAATTCTGGTTTAGAGGTCTCAGTTCATAATCTCCTTGAATTCAAACTACTGACTCTAGAATTATCTTACATGCCACCACTGCTGCTTTTGCAAACACAGTAACTGGATTTGGTTGCTTGATTCAGAAATATATTGATATTTCTTCAAAGTTTTGGAAACAACTGCTGCAAATTCTGTAATGTACGTTGCATGTCAGAAAGTAACCCGTCGTAGAGAGACGGCTGAACTGGGATCTAGGGCTTTGACTATCGTTATTTAATGCTGTGGTTAGAAGAAATGAAGTCTCAGTTATCAGTAAACTACCAGTTTTCTGCACTTCTGCCCAAAATCAATGGAAACAAAAATCCTCCCTTTTTGAACAAAAGGGGCATCCAAAACAACATCACACATGACTCCAGGAACCAGAGATTTACAGAAAATATCAAGCAGCAGATTTTGCAGCCCTTTTTACCCTTAGCCTCATACAACAAGCCTCAAAAATGAGTTTAGCTGTTGTATCAAAACAACAGAAGGTCTTCCTAGGACAAGTGACCATGGAATAAAATCCCTCATCCCAGTTTGCTGCTTTTGCTTTTTGCTTTAGTTCAACAAAGGGTCCAGTCATGTTGATTCTGGTATCTGCTAGGCAGTCCTGGATCAGATGGTCAGACGAGGCACAGCTGACAGTAACTGAACATCAGTTTCACTCTACACAGTTTTTTCAGGCTTTGGGGACAAGAAGAAACAAGACAAAAGGGTTTGAGTCTAAAAACCAAAAACACACTCTGCAACTCAGAAATTTCAGTCCAGGCAGAAGTCAGATTTCCCATGCCTACACAATTCTCTCCATAACATTCCCTAAGGCTCTAAAGCAGCAAATCACACCTGCCGTTTGGGCCAGACTTCTCCCGGTGAAAGCCTTCTTGACCACTGGGGATATAGTGTATTCTATGATTCTATGATTCACTGCTCTGATTTGCCTTCCACAAGCCAGGGAAAAAACAGCAGCAGCCACCCTTGTGTCTACTTGCTACATTTTATTTTGGGATCATAGGCTGGTTCCCTCTGGAAGGTCTGTGTAGGCATTGCCAGGAGATCCTCAAGGACAACACCTACAGAGACACAATAGGATTAGCTCTAGAGCTGGCTGGAGAGATCTTTTGTTCTCTACAGCAAGCTCCAGGCAGTCCATCCCCGTTTCTGAATCACGCATCAGAGTCTTCCCCTACAGGACCCTGTGGTTTTCCCATCGTACATCCCCATACAATGGGGCCAAACACAACAGCAACCTTCAGCTTCTCTTTTCCTACAATCACCAGACACCATCCAGACCTATTCACCTTCCAGGAAGGATCTGGTGCAAACCTCTGTCAAGCAAAGCTTTTCATTCTGATACAAAGCCTGCACAGGTGCTCAATCTGAAATAATTTCCAAGTTGGTGCCATTTCATCATTCACACCTATATCTCCACTCAGAAGCCTTTGATGCGCTTTTCCATGGCAGAATTGGGAGGTTGGTTTTTTTCTTGGCAACTGCATCTTGTCAGAGATACGAAGTGAAATATTGGTGTCTCCCATTTGTGAGCTGACTAAAGCTAATGGACTCATCATAATCATAGGAATCTTTTTTCTTTTTTACTTAGTACCATCCAATCACAGAAAGCAACAGCACAAAATACATAATTTTTTCATTCGGTCTAGTAAATATTCCGAGTAGCCCTTACTGACAGTCTGATTTCTCACAGAGGAGTAGTTGCAAGGCGAGAGATGGATATTCTGTGAAATATTTTCCTTGTCATCAGATTTGTGTTCTTATATCTCAGACTGAGACATTCTCTAACAGAGCAGCTCAGGCATCAGAGGGAGAAGCAGCCCTGCCTTTCTCAAAGGCTAGACCACACTGCTCCCGTGTGGCTTCTGCAGAAAACAGAGAACAGGCTCAAACGACACTGCTCTACAGAGAAACTCGTGGTCCCCAGCTTGTATACATCAGGAATTCATGTTTCTTAGATGGCACTGTGCATTCACTTGGCACTTGAGAAAATAAAGGTGACAGTGGCAAACTCTTTTCAAATCCAGCGTTATGTCAGCGCCAGTACAAAGTTTCCTTGACATAAGTGAAGTTTTCGACGGTTTGGTACATGGCAACTAGCACACCGAAATGAAGGAAAGAATACTGCAGTCCCTGACAACAGCTCCTCAGACACTGACACCAGAAAGTTGCTCCACTTTGCCCATGGGGCAGAGACCCCATCCTGAACCCTGAAAAAAGCTTTCTAGTAGTGCAAAGATTTCCCTCCTGAGAGACAAGCCTGAGAAGTCCAAGGTTACCGATGACAAAAAGCACTTCCAGAATCAGGTCCTTAATTTGCAAAGTATTTAATCCATTATACACATTTACATCAACTGAGGTGACATGAAAGTATCATGGGATGAGAGGCATTAATAAACTATCAATTAAATACAAAACAAATAAACTTACAACAAAAAAAACCTACTGTACAAATAAGTGTAAGCTGCACAGACTTGCTCCTATTAAGCCAAACAGCATTTCCTGTAAATATATGTCATTTAATTCCTTTGAGTTTTACACAACTACCTATACAGTCATTCAGTGGATTCTTCTCCCATACTCTCATACTAAAACCATGTCTGCAAACAGGTGGTATTTTTTAACCTCTTCCATTAAGTAAGGCTTCCTTTCCATAAAGTCAAACTCAAAAGCTATTTGTCTTCATCTAGGAGATGTGCAACACAGGGAGTGAAAGAAAACTAAAAGCGAAATAATTCCATATAGAAATGAGCTCTACAGAAGAAACCTCAAACAAAACCCCAAAAGCTACCTCTACCCTACATCCCCCTTCCCATTTCTATGGAAAACCAGCGGCCTGACAGCTTATCTAAAGAGATCAGGGTTCAGCACAGAGAAGGAGAGAGGAGAAACCTGTTGGATTCTGGAAGAAACAGGTACCCCAGAGCCTGTTACTGGATCATCTTGGATGGCTCACAGGCCTCGTTTCAATTTAAAAAGGTAGTTGTGAATCAGACAGAAACATGGTATTTCAGAAGCAAAGCAGAGGGTCTGGCAGCGTACGGGAGAGTTTACTCTTAAAACACACCAGGTCTTAACTCCACGCACACAGAGGATGGAGCATAATGAACAGAGACTTAAAAGTTCAAATGGTTCATGAGCCCTCGAAAGGGATGAATGGCTCTGAAGGAGATGTTATGGTGCATCAAGCAAATCCTCCTTAGTTCACACAATTATTGACCCGAGACATCACAATTATTCCTTCGAAACCATCTAGGGTCAAACGTGCTAATCCTATTGCCACCACAGATTATTTGTTATACAGTTTAGCGAGTAGGATAAGGAGGATGTTCTATGGGAACTGAACACGCTCATCATATGGACACTACCTGATTCTCTTCCTTGTGCCATATTTTGGTCTTGATACCTGGGGCTTATCCTAGTGATAAGACAGAGTTGACAGGTGAAAGAGGGTGTTGGAGAAGCAAGGAGAAGGACAACACCGAGTCACTTCCGTCTAAGTGCGATACACTCACTAAGCATGTAGGAGTAGCTGCACCACTTAATTCCCATTACTACAGGGAACTGCTGTTACCACTATCCACCTGAATGCAGGGAAATGTTTTTATAGCCTTCTACGTCTACAGAAATCAGTGGCAAGTAGAGGTTTAAGCAGAGATGAACCTGCCAGTTTTAGCAATAAGGGAAGACAACTGCCCTAGCTCATTCCGTGACCCTTATTACAGTACTCCCAAAGAGCCAAACCCACAAGAACTTACACACAACCACAAAATCTCACAAATCGCAGCTCCAAAAAGCTTTGTGTATATTTTTCCTCAAGAGACACAATTGTACTCTCTTTTGTGGGCAGCACCTTAAGGGAGTGGTGAGTCCCCAAACCCAAAGTGAAGATACCAAGCCGTCATCAGCCTTTCTCTGATGACAAACTGCTGATGTGTAAAAAGCTCAGACATGTGACTCCTGTGACACGGACAAATAGAAACCAGCACTTCTGAAGTTATGCTTTTCTACCCTACGCTCACATTGACGTAATCAGACAATTCAAACTTTTTTAACGTCAAAAGGGAATTCCTTGCCTTCTCAAAATAAAAGAAAGTTAGGATGGCCAAGGCATGAATTGCTTGCAATGCCTAAAAATACTTAAAAACTCTTCTTTAGGTCTTTCCATTTTATCTGTAATACATCTGAAAAGCTACACTGAAACGAACCTTGAGCCTGGTGATTTTTGGCTGAACTCACCATCACATTCTTCCTGAAAACAATGGCACAGAGCAAACCATGAAGCAGGTCACGTCCTCAGCAGAGGTAAATGGGACCAATGCCTAACTGCACAATCCACCAGCTGCGAAGCGGCTCTGCTGCTGCATACAATATGCAAAATATCTGAGGCACTAAAAGAAAGGATCCCTTAACACCCTAACAATTTGCCCCAAAGTTCTCCAAAACACCACATAATCCGTCATGATCACGGTCTTCTGCATCAGTCCTGTGACACACAGATGTACAATTAATCGTGGAACAAACATAAAGGATATAGAAAGGATATTTATATTTATATATATATATAAAAAACAGAATAAGGATGAACATAAACCCTTTGCCGCATGATCTCTCATTACAGAAGACTATGCTGTGGTTCCTGCTCTGCTCCTTGTAAACGGTGTAATAGCTTATCCCATGGCATCACTATTTCTGTTGGCTCTTCTCCTGCTGTACATTACTCTATCCTGCAGGACCTACGCATACATGCTAATATATTATTAATATGATTACACAGGGTCTTATTTGCTTGCTATTTTTATACTGAATTGCTAACAGCTGTGCTGCAGATTGTGGTGTTTTCCAACCAAAGACATTCTGGTTTTTAATAGCAGAAAAATTCGGAGAGAAGGATAAATATTTCTTTTTTCAAAAAAAAATGATCATTTAAGGCTTAAATTGGCCTCTGAAATGTCATCAAAATAGTGCTTAAAGAATGCCTTTTTGCAAGGGGTGGAGATGATCTTAAGTGATGTTTGGCTTATTCTCCTGGGGGAAGAAAGCAGGTTTTGGCTCTTCGCACACCTCAAAGATGAGTGTTTACATCTTCACTTATAGATACCTGAACATTACAGAGATTGGGAAGGAGATGAGAGGCAAATGAAGAGAGACGTACAGAAAACCAGTAATTTTAGCACGCACACCAATACTTTACAATTTGCTCTTCCCTTAGAGATATGTAACACTTCAGCAAGTGAGTGCTGCAAGCTCCTAAGTAGGATAACTGACCTGCAAAACCAAATTTTACAGTGACTCAAAAGCATTTCACAGCTCCTAAATGTTGTAAGTACAGAAACTGGATTCTCTCTTTTCAGTCTTTTTTGTGAAGGCAATGAAGTCCAGATCTGTGATTGAAGCAAAGTACTTTAACAGGTTCTTAAATGTTAAGCAAGAGTCTTACCTCAACTAACATGCATGTGAGAAGTCAGAATATTCAAGCCAAGCACTGAAAATGTTTTTTTTAACAATACCGCTCATCTGACTTGAGAGCAGATGTAATAAGTAAATAAATACTAGCACTGGGCCTGTCACCCATTTTCCCTCTTTCCTCAAAGCCACAAACTATGCTCAACCATGTTGGGCAAACAGATTTTCCACTTGTTTTTATGCTGAAGATGTTCAAATCATCTTTTTCTCATAACTGCTCTCCTATAATGGCAGGAAAAACTCTTGCTATGCTTTTATCTCGAATTCAGAAAGTTCTGGGAGAGCTGACTGTTTATACTTGGCAAAACGTTTCCACACATGTGCCAGTTTTAAATCCCTGGATTTGTTCTTTGCAGTGATTATTGATGCTGGGATGATGACAGTTGTTCTCGTCTAATTAATGAGGACAGCTAAGCTTTCTACCAAAATATTTCCTTTTAAACCTGCAAGTAAGGCAACAGCTTACACACACAAGCACTAACTAAACGCACACTGCAGTACTTGCTAAAGATCTAAAGGCAAATTATATGAAAATGGAAGGGAAAGACTTAGCTCAGAACTTTGGATTAATCTTTAGTTGAAGGAATCACAACACGGACAGGACAAGCAGGAAGGGGGGCTGTATCACTCTCATTCGTAATTTCCTCTTGGGTAACCTTGAGCTGTTGCCCATATTTTTCCCCATCTCCCACTTCCCAATATTTCAGGTTGTGGGATACAGGCTGATTTACACTGATGCCCAGATCTCGGCATCACTGTTAGAATAAGCTACAACAGTTGAGGTATCCCAGCAGTCATAAAGGTGCCAGGGCAGCAGATACTTTATCAAATGCAGAACTTCAAGCTTGTGTGTGTAGTCCCCCTTCCCTTAAAGGGAGGGAACAAGACTATGGGGACATAGCTCTCGTCAGTATACAGGTAGAACTATGACTCACCTATGTAAAATCACTAGTGTAAATGATTCCTCAAACATCTTTCAATCACTTTTCGTTACTAGAAAGTTTCTTACTGGTCTTATCTATTTAAGTGTTTCCTTGTCATGAACTGTTACTGTGATACAGTTGAGTTAATGCTATTAGTCACTGAAATTAGATACTGAGTGCTTATTGATCTAAAAATTCTCTATTATACATCCTCATTTCCACCCACATCATCCCTGTTCAGTATATAGGACACACTGAACTGCTGCCACAATGATACAGAAGTTAAGTTGCAAGACTTCCCTCTTCAGATATTTGACAGCACAAGGAGCCTTTTCAGTTTTGTCAGATGTTCTGGGTAGGCTGGTGAAACTTCACTCAGGGCACTCACTTCATAGAATCATGAAATCATTAGGGATTGGGAGGGATCTCGAAAGATCATCTAGTCCAATCCCCCTGCCACAGCAGGATCACCTAGACCAAGTAATAGAATCAGTCAGGGTTAGAAGGGACCACAGAATCATCCAGTTCCAACTCTCCTGACATGGGCAGGGACACTCCACCGTAGATCAGGCTGGCCAGAGCCTCATCCAGCCCAGCCTTAAACACCTCCAGGGACGGGGCCTCAACCCTCAACTTGTTTGGGATGAGCAGCAAATAGCTTGATTTGAGAGCCTTTGCTGCTTTCTCAGCTGACTGGGAATTTGAAACAATGCACAGAGTCCCAGTAATAAAAAGAATCTGCCAAGAAAACAGAAATGGAACTGTCATTAAAAGATCCATGAAAAATAAAGTAAGATACTGAAGTAATCTCTGCATCAAAGGATTTCCTGCATGAAGATCATTAAACGTAATGGCTTCTTCTCACTCCTTTCATTGACCAGCCCAAGTTGTTTTAATGCCCCTTTTGTCCCTATCACAGGGCATAAAGGTTTCCACTGCAAGTTCTGAGGCTTGAGTCTTACTCTGAGCTGCACCAAGCCGATGCTGAACTGACAAGCTTGCTGAAATTTCTACCAAATTTCTGTGAAACACACCCATAAATAAAGTCTGTCAACACTTACTGTTCTACACTGATTGCCAGCATCTCACTGTTCTCAAAATAAATACCTCCCACATCTACTTTTAGTGGCCTAGAGCACTAGAAGTTTAAATATAAGTTAAAAAAATATCATTTTCAGTGTGGTTTAATGATCTTTGCTCACTGATGATGAAGCTGGATTCCATCAAAACAGTTCTGGAAGATCAAAAAGTCAATTGCTATCTGGGCATCAGTGGGCTTCAAATTGTCATCCACCTGTTCTGCTTCAAGTGATTTTCAACAGCTGCTTCGCCATGCAGTTTAGCACGCAGTAGTCAGTAGTCCAGGTTTCCTTACATTCTGGGTAGAAGACAACTTCCATTATTTCTTGTTTCTAAATATCTGAAAATCAGAAGCATTCAAAAACTAACTCTGCAACACAGGATTATTCTTTCCAACTATCACACACAGAATGGTGCTTGCATTGCTAATCACCTGAAGAACTTACCTGAGGATTTTAATAAAGTGTATTAAGCGCCTAGGATGTGTTTTCTCTAATGTTAGTAGTGAAGAAAAAAGTCCTCTTTGAAGAGGATTACAACACATAAGTCCGGCTGGCCAGCTCCATCCCAAAGATCTGGACAAATATTAGGCCACTGAATTGTAAGAAAATGCTCCTGTTTGATCATATCCTTTTTCCCACAGCAGAAAATGACCAAAATAATCCAAAGTTCATGTTTTCCACATCCCTGGGCTCATCACAAATAGAGAAGTTCATTTCCTTCCTGGTATCAATGCTGCAAAGAGCGAAACACTCTCAGAATAACATGTGACAGCAGGTCTGTGTGGAAAGAGACAATTTCTGTCAGCCAAATCTTGAAAAGTACTAAGAACTTTAACTGGGCTCAGGCCATGCCTCTGTTTGCTGGACCCTGACTATGGAAGGGTCTGAGTAGGCACTTTGCACATAGACTCATTAGTATCAAAGTCGGTTTTACAGTGTAAGTCCCATTTCTAAACTCAACCACAGAAAGGCTAAATCTACAAGATACAGTTCTAGTTCAGCCGCTGAACCTTTCAAGTTCATAACTTGCACTTGATTGCCCCAACCTTACTTATAAGCTTACTTATAATCCACGGATGTGTTTCAAAGCCATGGAGACCTGATCTTAGGGTTTCGAGTTAGAATGGCCTTGGGACAGCTGGGTTAATGGCTGGACTTGATGATCCTGAAGGTCTTTTCCAACATAAACAATTCTAAGATGAAGCCAAACTGGGCACTGGCTCAAGCAAATTAAACTGTGCTAGGGATCACATCATTCCCAGCGCTTAAATCCAGCTCAGAGGTCAAAATCCATCAAGAGAGAGGCAATAACCCCCTCAGATTCAAGTCCTTATCCTTCTGTCTGATAAAGCAAAGCACCGTCATCACCGTCACCTTTCAAATGAAAGGGAACATTTATTTAAGACATGCAAAACCAGGCGGCTTAATTATGACCCTTCTGATGAGAGAATTTCTAGGTTTTCTGCCGGCAAGTTCCCAGGCCTGTTCCCAGGGGAATTCAGTGGTAACACGAAGAGCATGACCATTTATTTGGCTTAAGGAACACATTAATTTATCTGGTTTACAGAATTTAAACATCTGACGGATGACAGTGTGGTTGATTTTATTCATCAGCTAATTGCTTTGCCACCTGGAGCTGCAGCTTTATATATTCAGTCTATAAAAGATCTGAAAAGGGTCTCAATTATTCTTTAATTTGTTCCTTGAATATAAAGTAGGAAAATCTGGCTTAATCAAACATTGTCTCGATTCTATTGGGATATGTCTAGTTACCTTATAACAAGGTAATCTTTCATCTAATGATATGATATGATAATTCCCCACTTTCAAGCCAAGTATCCTCTTAGTTACAATCAATTTTCCACTGAAAAAAATAAACATTGTCTTTTACCAAAATCCCTGTAGAGGAAAATAGTTCTTTTAATGCAACGTGCTGTTAATGCAACCACCCTCGGAATTTTTGTGCTGGAATTCATCAAGCCCTCTCATTTAGCACTGATGGGTAAATTGTGATATCCTGAGTCTTTAGAAGCAATTCTTCATGCACAGGGTGATTTTTGGCATGTTTGGAAAAGTCTGACAACAAGCATTTGGGCAGAAGGGTGGGATCAGCAAGATGTCTCTTATTTTACCATAGAAAGCCATTTCACATGGCTTGGCCTCTTCTGAGAAAACTGACTACCCGGTCACAAACAAAGGGGAGAAAAGATCCATCAAGGACATAGTAGATTTTCTCCAAATATTCTGTGTTTTAAAATTCTGTGTTTCCCTATGAAGAGCCCACTAAAAAAAAATATATATATAGCTGGGTCATAGAGCCCTGCATAGAATCACGGAATGGTTTAGACTGAAAGGGACATCAGAGATCATCTAGTTCCACACTCCTGCAGGAAGGGACACCTTTCACCAGACCAGGTTGCTCAGAGTCCCATCCAACCTGGCCTTGAACACTATCACGGATGGAGCAGCCTGTTCCGGCACCAGGGAGGAATTTCTTCCTAAGAGCCAATCTAAATCTCCCTTCTTTTATCTTGAAACCATTCTCTTGTCCTATCACTAAAACTCCTCGTAAAATATCACCCTCCGGCTTTCCTGTGGAGATTTGTGGTATTAACATTATGCCTTAAATTCATTGGTTTTAATAAATCATTATTGTTTTTAATATTGTACTTAGTTTTGAGCAATTTCAGCAACTGGGCCACACTAAAGAGGAGCAGACACTGGTGAGGAGTGTGCAGGAGGGAACTAACTCTCCCTGAAATTCATTTCTCCAGGAATTCAGATTCTCTCTCTGGAAGCCTTTATATGCAGCTAGAGAGCCACAGTATAGAGCAGGAACACAAACACACACCATCACTCTGAATTCAGAGGCCATCCACTTGAGTAAATTTCTCCACTATAAATTTGGGATTCTTGTCACAAAATGAGACAAGTGTTTCTACATCCAGATTTCATACCCTGGATCCATGAAGCAGAGTGGAAGCTTTTCAGCAAAGGAGCCTGGTGTTTGGCAGTAGTTCCACGAGATCTCCCTGGAGCTTCCTTCTGTGGGAATGTCAACTTTGTTCCCCTCTAGCATCTGATAGACATATGAGGTTGAAGCAACAGCTGACTTCTCTGTTAGCTCTGTTCACTGAATTCCCGCCACAACAACTAGATTTTTAGTGCTGAAAGGAATCTTCTAATCGGTGTCCCTGTGGGCTCAAAGAAAGCTGCATCTTGGACATGTTGAAGCCATCATTAATTCCCAGGCTATTTACTTGCTAACGATTCTGCAAAGTGGGAATATTTCTAAAAAAAAAGGGGGGTGGGAATTATTTCCAAAGCTAACACCCAGGCACTGCCTTAGGATTATCAAAGATATTTTGATTAACAAATATTTCTACAAGAGAAACTGTGGTTTATGTGTTATACAGCCCAGAAACCAATCAAAACATGGCAAGTTCTGAATTCAAACAGCCACAAGGAAAATGTAGACCTAGATAGTCACAGACTAAATTTCAGGGCAATATCTGAACAAAATTAAAATCTTAGCATGGGCTCCTCATTTCAAGAGAGACAAGGAACTACTGGAGAGAGTCCAGAAGAGGCTACAGAGATGCTGGGGAACTGGAGCATCTCTGTACCATGGGGCTGTTCAGACTGGAGAGCAGAAGACTGAGAGGGAATTAGATCAACACCTATCAATATCTAACAGACAGGTGTCTAGAGGATGGGGACAGACTCTTCTAAATAGTGCCCAGAGGCAGGACAGGACAAGAGGCAACAAGCACAAATTGGAACCCTGGAAATTCCATCTAAACATGCAGAGAAACTTCTTTCCTTTGAGGGTGAAAAGCCCTGACACAGGCTAGTCAGAGAAGTTGTGGAGTCTCCTCTGAAGAGATCCTATATCTTCCTGGATGCCATCCAGGGGCATCCTACTCCGGGTGGACCACTCTGATGCTGTGATTCATACCTTCAATACATACTCATCCTTGCTTGCCATGAATTTGCTGTTTCTGCCAAGTGGAATAGCAGACCATGATCTGCAGAGCACAGAAAGTGATAAGGTCTGTCCTCACTTTCATCCAGTGCTAGTATGAGAACAGAGAGCGTTTTAAGTTTTCTGAGGGTATAAAAACACTCTGTCCAACAGACTCCTGGCAGAAACCAGAAATACCTACTGTAGATTTACAGCTGGAGTCACTACAAAGAAAAGGAATGGAGCATCCTCTGTCATAGCTTTTCCATCATCTACTAGTACTCACCCCACCTTTTGAAATGTTTCCAGGAGCCAATGCTGGTAGCCATAGTCATGCCACTAGGGTTCAGATGTTTACATATATTTAGCAAACACTTCACTTACTTGGAGCTCAACTGTGCGCTTTTGGTCTATCCCCCTTCTCTGGCTATGAAAATAGCAAGAGGCAACAGTAGCCCCATAAGATTTTGGCTAACATCAGAGGGGTTGTCTTGGCCAACAAGGAGAGCATAATTCACTCTCCTAAACATATGGCAGTGATCAAGTGGAGCCCTCAATGAGAACTGTTCAGGGCTCTCCCAGTTTAATCTTTTTTTCAGTGAATAATCTTTTGTTTTCTTAAAGAGATACCTATCCATGAAAAACACATTTAATCAGGATCTGGGACAGTGTTTCCTTTATTAAAAATGCCATTATTTTCATCTTCTAGGCTGAGGGGGTTTTTCTCTCCTCTTTCATCTCTTTTCCCTGATAGGGAAAGTAAAGACACCCTGTCCTGCCCATCTTGTAGAAACTGAAAAGCCTTGGAAGAGTTTCCTTTAAAAAAAAAAAGGAGAGGGTGGGGGAAGAGAGGTAGGGGAAGAGATTTCAAATAAAAATAACTTGTGGAACAGATCAGATCTTTTCCCCCAGTTTCCAAGCTCCAAGCGCTGCCAGAGCAAACACTATTTTCCAGTACATTTCTATTGGTCACATCCTCTCACATTCATCTCCTTGCCAGCTTATAGCCACATCAGCCTTAGAAATCCTGACAGCACTGACCAGAAGTATTGTGATCTGAAAGCCCACGTAATTTTTCTTTAAAAATGACCCCTCCCCGTAACAGCTGAAATGTGGTAGAGGGACAGAACTGCAGCTCCACTTGTGTTGGCTATTCTCAGAGTGAATCGATAGTGCTCTAAAACGTATTACTTAACTTTAGCACAGCCCAGCCATATTAATAGTCTAATTGTCAGTGGTGCTAATAAACTACAGGTATAAGAAAGATCTCAATATTTTTTATTTAAGCTCAGAACTCTTTTCAGCTTCTCAATACACAGAAGGAAAAAAATAAAAGGAGAGAGGGAGCAGCATAGCAACACCCACATTTCCTCTACCAACCTCCTACCGGCACTGACATGTCACTTTCATTAGAGGATGCATTACAGGGAAGTCTCATCAGAACGAATGCACCCTGAATGGCCACCACAGCTAAAAATTAGTCCTGAGTTCAGGTATAGAGAGCTCCTCACCAGATTCAGGGCTGATTAGATGAGTGTCTGTTTGTCTCAGCACCCTTCATTTGATGGATTCTATTATTTCAAGCCCCAACAAACCTGTCTTCCACAAGAATTTAGTACCTCCCCACCTCTACTGATGAACAGATCTACCCTGGAACAAATACGTGTAAAAAAAGATGTTCTAGAAAGAATTATTCTCGGTACAGCACCACAGTCCAGTGAGTTCTTCCTCGCTGTGAAGCTTTGTCAGAAACCTGGTTACCCCTCAACAAGGTAAGACTAAAGACTTTGGAGGGAATGTAATCTACAAACGACCTGTGCTGTGGAGAGAAGAAATCCAGGAAAGACTAATAAGAGCATCTGAGCCAAAGCAATAGTACAGAGCTCACAAGGCAATATTATTGCATGCACAAAAGCCAGGCCAATATTCTGCAGCAGACAAGATCCCAGCAGAGGGCACAAAGCTGATAATCCTCACTGTACACAGCTCAGATCCAGGATCATCACGTTAATTTGTGAGTGTGACATTATGAGGGTAGTTGTTAATTAAAAGGAGGAACAGAGAGGCAGTCAGGGAACTACGGAGGCTGTCTGCAAAGAAGATAGCGTGTCTTCAGCTTGAAAAGTCCTAAAAAACACCTCTTTTGTGTAGAGGTTAGAAATTCCAGAGACAGTGGACTCGTCACTGAGTTGCTAAGCAAGAGGAGGTGAATGGACATGGATGAGTGAAAGGAACAAGCACCAAGCAGACCAGAGCTTTCACTGCTCTCATCTGAACATGGCAAAGAGGGTTGTGTTGATGGAGCACAAGGAGGCTAAACTCAGAGACCTGCTTTAGGATGCCCTCAAGGAGAATGAAGTTAAGCTTCCCGCCTCCCTCAGAATCTTCTGGGCTACCTCCACCTCTTCTGTTGACCGTGTTCCACTTTTAAAAAATACTTTAAGCACAATATTGATAGAAGGCTACTGAAAAGCTGGAAACTTGGTTTCATTTTTTTTCCAGTCCTCTGTGAGAGGAAATTTCAATGCTCCTCTGGTTTCCTCAGTTGTGGGTTAACTCTCGCAATTATTTACTGATCAAACCAGGATTAGAACTACTGCTTCTTTTTATTCTTTACATACACACAAAGCATCAAGAGAAATATCATGCTTTTTCACTTTCCTTCATTTCTACAGATACTTAACCAAAGCCAGAAGGCCTAATAGGGATGAAAAAAACCTGAAGTGGTTACCACTTACATTAATGGAATTCTACTCATATAAAACTGTTAAAGGTAAATTAAGCCCTAAATCAGATTTTCAAGCTTAAACAGACTAGCAAAAGGCTTGTGGCAAGATATAGTATATGGAATGTGTGCAATAGCTCCCTCCTCAAACCAGGATGATACATAGAGATAACATGATCCTACAACCATGTACTTGGTTAAACAATATAGGCAGTGCTGTAATCACAATAATGACCTCCCAGAGCTATTGTGTCTTTAATTAAGTCCTTAAGAGTAGGCATTTGCCACTTAATCCCAACTCGTTCTAACTACCGCAGTGTATCGTCTACATTTTCACAAAGAATTACTGCATCATATTTCTGTCAGAAAGATGAAAGGGAGTATTTTAGTTGAAGTGGCATTTGCAGAATGAAACCGTATGAAGTGAGAGGCCCGTCAATGTCATTTTAACAGCACTTCAAACCCAGTAAATGCTGCTATTCCCTTTCTTCTTTTTGCTACACTGCCTCCTCCCAGTGCAAACTGGGAGAAAGCAGGCAGGAGGGGCTACACAGAGCCAATATCACACCTGATTACATGGATGATAAAGCTGTGACAACTGATTTTAACCAGCAGACAGTGCACAGCAGCAGTGCCATCAACCAACAGCTTCACTTAACTCTTTACCACTCACCACTCATCACAAACAAACCAGTTCTTGATGGTGCCTACCAGCCTTCACCACACCATCCTTGGATAGGAGAGCTTCACTGAGATCCCTTGCCATTCTGACAAGATTTGAGCTATGGCAATATCCAGTGCACATGGGTATAGTAATGTTATTTCCAACATCATAAACAAACAGTTATTTAGGGGTATTTTTCCAGTAACGGTTCTGCAAAAGTGAAGAATTCTTCCCCAAAATAATTGGGGGTGGGGGGTGTATGTGTGTGTGTATGTGTGCTCGCAGAAGTGCTTCTGTCTGTTGTCTGAATGGTACTACTGTTAACTCAAACACAGAGCCTCTGAGTAGCTCTGTCAGTTCTACTTTACTTCAACAGACTCACAGGCACCGGAGATGAGAACAATTTTCTGCTTGTTTATTTGAGGGATTCCTATTCTAACTATGGAAACCTGACTCAGCCCAATTTCCACATCTTTTCAGTGTCTTCTTTGATATGAGTATTTTCACTCCACTTTACCACTCACCTCCATCAACTCAAATATCATATCCAAACACTCTGATGAATGAGAAGAATTAAATCAAGGACTATGGAAGTAGCAGGAGAATTTTAAAATTATCAGCCTCTTGTGTTTTCTAAATCACAGAAGAATTTCAACAGTCTGTCTTGCCCCTGCACACCAGGAAAGAAAGAAACACAAGATAATCTTACATTTTTAGTGTTTTAGCCAACAGTCTGCATGGTTGAACTCAAGTGTTCCCATTGCTGTAGCCTTTCCAAAAGAACCCAGTGTCCTACCAGATGCTGATATCTTCTCTGAGACTTCTCTTACTTCTTCAAGCAAGTGTTTTCAGTTACTTCCCCAGATGGCCTGTAAAATAGTGAAAATAAGGCATTGCTGGCATTAATCTGCTACCTGAATGATATGCACCAAACCCCATCCCCTCATCACCAGAAGTACTCACCTATCTTCCGCAAACTCCTGTTTCATTATCGTCTCTCTGACTTTTTGCATGCTTGTTCTTCACTTTTGTACCAGACTTTTCATGAGCCTGGAAAATCCACACTGTTCACATCACCGGACAGATGTCAACAGTTGCCTGAAGCCTCTTCCTTTCTTACCATTTCCTGGAGTGTTAAGACAGCATTACCTGCCTGAGCTGGTCTCCATAGTGATCCTCAGTTTCTAGAATATTAAAGAATCTGATGCTGAGTGGCTTTTCTGCCACTTCAGGTGTGTGTAATGCTACTACATCAGGTACACAGAGGTAGCAAATTCTACTTTCCTGCCCACACACCATGCAAGGTCTAGTGAGCCAATCAAGGCTGACACTGACCAGTAAAACAATGAGTACATTTATTTTGCATTACAACACATGAAGCTTTATTCATACCACAAATCAAACTTAGCACCTACAAGTGGTAAATACCTCTTGGTGTAGACAAACTACCTCTAGAAAGAGAAAGGAAAGATCAGAGAGGGTCTACAAGACTGTAGACCTGTAACCAGCATTGCCTGGCGGGGCACCCAGCAATAAAAAGAAGTTTACAAAACCCCAGGTTCCTACCAGCAATTATTCGTTCGTAGAATAATTTGTTTCTCTTCTGACTGAACTGAGGATGGGAAGGAAAATTTTTTAGAAATTATTTGGATTTCAGCCAGCAAAGATCAAACTAGAGCTTCCAGTACTTTTGCTCGGTACAAGACCATAGAATCATAGAACAGTTTGAGCTGGAAAGAGACCTTCAAGATCATAAACTCCAACCTTTTCCTGGCCCTATCAGCACCACTAAACCCTGTCCCACAACGCAACGTGTATCCTTCTCTTGAACACCTCCAGGGATGGGGACTCAACCTCCTCCCTGGGCAGACTGCTCTAGCACCTGACAACAAGATATTAGAGCCCTCTGAAATTATTCCATTTGTTTATCTCGTTCCTATGGGCAGCTAATTGTAATGCTAAGACCTTTTTTAAAGATTCAAAAACCCAAAGGATTTACCCTTCCCTAAATGAAAGGTATCTCTTCAGAGTTTCAGAATGCTTCAGCTTTTAAAGAACAATCCACCATCCCTGTGAGGATACAGCAATGCGATAGACACATCTTAAGTTACTTCCCTAAGGTGAGAGAAAGGAGTTCAGCCTTGATAAAGCTGACAACACTTTTGCATATCGCCCTTCTCTCTCCAGGCTCCCTTCTCTCTCCAGGCTCCATGTGAAAATGTCACTGGCCTTTCATCTGAAGCAGATAGCCCCTGCAAAGTCCATCTGACACCAGCACAAGAGCCTCTGCTCTGCTGTTACAAGAGAGGCACCTCTGAATGCCTGAGCAGATCTGTCTCTACAACAACTTGACAGGCTCACAGTGTGAAGGATGTGTTAGAGCTCATTCCATTTGGAAAAGAACATCTGCAACTGCTGAAAGCAGGGCTCTCTCACTTTCTCTCTGTCTCTCTCTCTCTAGGAGACGGGCTAAGTAATTGCAAGTTCCTCTTGACAATTAGAATCACATCTTGGGTCTTGCCATTGATTTCAGCGAGCTTTAGGATCAAGAACAAATTTCTCAAAAGAGACTGTTTGGGTTTGATTTCTTCAAGGAATTTAGGTTGAGTCTGTAAATGCTAAATGTCTCAGGTAGCAGTACAATGTGACCAACAGACTCTCCTACCTCAACATCATAAGCAGGATGAGATCACACACATACATAATGCCCCTCCTTTTGAAAACTTGATTACATCACACAAATATTTTATTAATAAACTAATAAATTATTATTACTAAAAGTATTTGTTTTATACTAGACAGGTTTTTGGGGTTTTTAATCCAAATAGACTGAAGCATTCTTTCAGCTATTACTTCTGGCTGAGCTCTGAAACGGTTTTAAGTCAACCCAGGGGTACAAAACAAGTTCCTTCAGAAAGAGTTCTGAAAGTCTATTCTCTCACACTGTATGTATCCAAACAAAAACCTCATACTCCTTAGGAAGAGGAGGAATCACTGAAGTAGTTTATCCCTTCGTGCACTGAAAATTAAGCCAAGACTGGGACCAGTCCTGTTCAATCTATTCATTGATGACTTGGATGAGGGATTAGGGTGCACTGGCAGCAAGTTTGCTGATGACACAAAGCTGGGTGGTGTAGCCGACACCCCTGCAGACTGTGCTGCCATTCAGCCAGACCTGGACAGGCTGGAGAGCTGGACAGAAAGAAATGTCATGAAGTATAACAAGAGTTAGTGTAGAGTCTTGCATCTGGGCAAGAACAACCGTAGGTACCAGTATAGGTTGGGGACTGACCTGCTGGAGAGCAGTGTAGGAGAAAGGGACCTGGGGGTCCTGGTGGACAGCAGAACGACCATGAGCCAGTAATGTGCTCTTGTGGCCAAGAGGGCCAGTGGCATCCTGGAAGGCAATCAGAAGGAGGTGATTAGCAGATTGAGAGAGGGCCTTCTACCCCTCTACTTTGCACTGGTGAGACCATATCTGGAGCATTGTGTCCAGTTCTGGGCCTCTCAGTTCAAGAAGGACACAGAGATGCTGGAGGGAGTCCAGTGTAGAGCAACGAAGATGATGAAGGGAGTGGGACACCTCCCTTCTTGGGAAATGCTGAGGGAGCTGGGTCTCTTTAGCTTGGAAAAGAGGAGAGTGAGGGATCACAGGATCATAGGATCATAGGATGTTAGGGGTTGGAAGGGACCCAAGAGATCATCGAGTCCAACCCCCCTGCCGGAGCAGGACAAAACTAACACAGATCACAGAGGAACGCATCCAGGCGGGCCTTGAAAGTCCCCAGAGAAGGAGANTCTCCACAGGACTGCTTTCCAGTAGATCACCTCCCAG
Organism: Rhinopomastus cyanomelas; assembly: GCA_013400115.1. Classification (NCBI taxonomy): domain Eukaryota; kingdom Metazoa; phylum Chordata; class Aves; order Bucerotiformes; family Rhinopomastidae; genus Rhinopomastus; species Rhinopomastus cyanomelas. The sequence goes on from VXBP01010260.1 coordinate 130,154, forward strand.
CCTGTACTGGTAGAGTTTGTTATTCCTCCCCAGATGCAGGACTCTGCACTTGTCCCTGTTGAACCTCATCTGGTTTCTCTGTGCCCAGCCCTCCAGTCTGTCCAGGTCTCTCTGGATGGCAGCACAGCCCTCAGCCGTATCAGCCAAACCTCCCAGCTTGGTGTCGTCGGCAAACTTGCTGAGTAGACACTCTGTGCCCTCATCAATGTAATTGATGAAGATGTTGAACAAGACCGGTCCCAGCACGGATCCCTGAGGGACACCACTAGTCCCTCAGGGGGATGACCTCATTAATGTTTATAAATATGTGAGGGGTGGGTGTCAAGAGCCAGGCTCTTCTCAGTGTCATCTAGTGATAGGACAGAGGACAATGGGTGTAAGCTGGAACACAGAAGGTTCCACATCAACCTGAGAAGGAACTTCTTCACGGTGAGGGTGACGGAGCACTGGAACAGGCTGCCCAGGGGGGTTGTAGAGTCTCCCTCACTGGAGATATTCAAGACCCGACAGGATAGGTTCCTGTGTGACTCGGTCTATGTGATCCTGCTGTGTCAGGGTGATTGGACTAGATGATCTTTCAAGGTCCCTTCCAATCCCTAATGATTCTACAATTCTGTGATTAGGTACTCTGGACGGGCAAAAATACCAACATAGATTCAGCAAGCCATACCTTGAAGGGGCTAATCTGCTCTCCTCTGTGCCAAAGCAGTTTTGTTTAGCTTGCTGCAGAGAAGAGTTGGGGAAGACAGCAAGGGTAGAAAACCTAAATGCTTCTAATGGTTAAGGACATGAGGCTTGGGAACTACCTGGGACAGCAGTGACTGCCTTTGAAGATGCTGCTTTCTCTAGAGCAGAGCTGATCCTGCCTCAAGGGAAAACATGCAGATTCTCCCCAGCTACTAAATTTGGGAGGAGGACCACTTCCACCAAAGGGTATTAGGGGTTTTTTTTAATTCTCTATTGATGAGTAAACAGAGCCTAAGAAGGAGCACTTCTGCTGCAGAACACAAATCCTGTGTTTACAATGCCTTGTGAGAGCTCTGTGCTCCCACTGTGAGAACAGAAAAGGTGGGGAACAGTTCCCCCAGCATCATACCTTGTACATTGTTACACAGAGAACTGCTCTTGCAGGGTCTGCAGTGAACCTTCTGGAAAGCAGACAAGCAGGTACTGATATTACACCAGAACATATTGCCACTGCTAGAGTCAACTTATCATCACCAAAGCTGCCAATTAGTCCCAAGTCACTGATATGCTTTATTTTTTTTTAATCTCAGAGAATGATCTTCAGCTGGAGGCTTTTTCACACCAATGACTCTGAAGTATCCCTGGAGGCATGTTGGCTAATTAAGAGCCAAATCCATCTCTTGATGAAATAACACTGCCACCAAGGAAGATTTCTACAGTCAGGAAAAAAACAAACCTAAAATGCTTAATCAGGGTAGGAGGAGCAGCATCCCAACACTTGCACTAAGCATGAGAAAGAGGTCTGCAGCTAGCAATTAACAGTGATGGAAAGGACAGTGATTTAAAGCATCTTGCCATGACATTTTTATCAGACTAAATGAGTTTGCTAGGCCCAGCGGCTGCATATGTTTATTGTCATTTAATATTTGGAAAGCAACACATCAGACAGTGCCCGATTTAATAAGTCATCTCAACACTGGTGTGAAATGAGCAAATCAGCATTCCAAGGAATGCGTTCGCACCCTGAGCAGACAGGCAGGCAACCTAAGCATGTGAGGTGACACCAATCAACAAAAAACTCAACACCAGGGAAGCAGGAAAGAGAAGGAGAGAGAGATGAAGGCCAGGAGAAGAAACAGGCAGCAATTCTGCAGTGAAAAACTAGTTCTGTCCTGTCTCCTGGTCTGGCTGGTTGGTGTCAACAAGGCAGATTTCTTTTTGCTAAGGCAGAGATCCATCGTGTATCTTCGGGGCCATACACCTCATGTATTTTTTAAGCCCTACATGGATTAACTCCAATGAACTGAAATTAATGTCAGGGAAACCTTTCAGGACGTTTTATTGCTTTAGCAGCAAGGCAGAGTATTCCTGCCACGTGCAGGGTTAATCAGAAGTTGTGTTTTAGCACAAGAGGACTGGCTCCACACACGCTCTTTGAGGGCCTCTCCCTGAAGCCCAGAGGAGTTGTGCCTGTGTGAGCCAGCTAAGGCTCCCGGTTTTCATGACTTTCAAAGAAGCGGCAGCAGTTTTGATCCTCTGGCCTCTGCAGATTGGCTGCTCGCTCTGTCCCTCGCCTTCCAACCCTATTTATATTCTCTTTACCTCGGGGTATGTCTGTAGCGCAGAGGTACCAGAGTTAGCCATGAAACTCACCAGCTCCGGTGCTGCTGTGGATGAGGCTGCACGGTGCCTGGTGCAGCCCAATTTGTCCCTGCTGTCACCATTTCAAAGTAGTTGAACTATGTCTACCTGACTGACACTCCCTACATTAAACCTCACCACCGCCCTCACCAACCTCCTCACCCCTTCACTTGCACGTACTCCACATTTTGACAGCAACATTCTCAATGGGCTGATCCACTTGTAAGTTATTCCTTTTCCCGGCTCCCAAAAGAACACTGGTACCAACACAACGATCCTTCTGCATTTTGAGATTTTTCTCAGGCTTTGCCTGTTGACTGCAGGGCTCACAAATTCCATTTTCCCCAGCCCCAAATGTCTAAAAATGCAAAGTCTCAAAAGAAAAATGTCATCTCCATGTCTTGCAGGGCTTCAGTGTGTACCACACAATATGACAACACAATTTCTATGATTCTTTTAAAAATGAGGCCCTGAGGAATATAACCTAGAGTAGGCGCATCATAAGGGAGGAAGGGAGGAAGAAGAGAGTCCAGAGCATCTTCTTTGAAAGGGCTATAAATGTCCCATCAACAACAGTGAGAAGAAATCTACTTTCCTCACATATACACACACACACTCTTTGGACCTACTCCCTCCCATGTTTGGGCCAAGATAGATCTATCACTGATACTGGAACGACACAATTTTATTACATGCATAATCCTTATTTGATGGGGTGTCTACTGAAATATATGATAGTTATTATTTACTGAGCCCTCTGAAATCCAGCCTCTCTTCTGCGCTCATGGGCGGCAAAGGTTTATTTTCTTTACTGTTCAGAAGCCAGTCCCTCTACATCCTAAATCCCTACAGGGAGAGGAGCTAAAGGAGCAAACAGCCAAGAGAAGGACTTCTAAGACCTACACATCCTCCATCCTCGTTGAACATGGTGGAGGCAGAGTGAAGGGGAGAGAACTAAGGACCCAAATGTGCTTAACTTTGTTCTTTCATCCTTCATGGAAAAGGTATATCCACACATCCCACCAAAGCTTCCCTTTTGTCTTCAGACCACAGCACTATGCGCTGTCCTGCAAACCCTGTAACACAAAAAGGTGCAAGAACATTTCTACTAGCTGAAATTACAATAGACTTTCCCTTGTTTCCCTCTCACACTCTCTCCAAAGTTCTCGTAGTTCAGTGCGTGGGCATCAGAGACTCTGGCCATGCAGTTCCTACTTTGTAACATTAGTATGAGGCAGCAAAGTGTGTTAGCCCAAGATGAGAAGGTGGCTTTGAGAGTTTTTCCGTCTTTAGCTAAAGTCTCCTCCTTCTATGCAGTTACGCTAGCACTGACTCAATGCCCAAGAGCAAAGTGTAGCTCTGGCAGTCAGATGGGAAGATGGTGCTACTGCAGCTTCTTGCTTAAGCTGCCAGAGATGTCATGAACAGTGCAGACTCCCTGAAGAAAGGTAATAACTTTTGTCTGCCCATTCCCTGAGCTTCTGGCATGCACAATGCTGCTGAGCATGACATTCAGCTCTGTCCCTCAGTTTGCATCATCAGAGATACAATCACGTAATGATGTGAGTAAATGTTTCCATAGAAGTGACAACCTGAGGACCTTCCACTTATGAAGGAGCATGAGCAAAAAGACATGTCCTTTGCTTCACACTACAGCGAAGCAGAAACGATACCAGAAAAGCTCCCCAAAAGAGTTGCAGAGTCTGAAAATGCCTCTATTTTGTTCCACAAGGAGTAACCCTCAATTATGGCCTCCTTTTGGAACACTGATTCCTCTTTACTCCTAGAGAGCTTGTTGCTACTTTGCCTCATCCCAGTTAGGTTGCACCTGCTAAGGACACTAAATCAAGGAAAGCACCCAGAGGGTAAAGCAGTGCTCAAGCTGAACAGGAACAGGACTTAGGCCCCAAGGGACATTTAATCTCCTCGTCTTCAAGCCCCAACAGTCCTAACTCATCATCATTTCACTGTGAGGTGGAGAAACCAGGATATTAAATCACATCAGGAGATGCCCAAGCATGTCCAAAAAAAGAAATATCACAGTTTCTCTGTGGCCGCAAAAAAAAAAACCAAAAAACTTGATTTGTTCCAAATGTTGAAACCAGTGACAAGTGAGGTACATCAGGGAGTTTGTTGTACAAAAGCAGGTGCCACAGCCTGAAGAGACAGTGGTTTTCACTTTAAATAAGAATGTCTCAAGATCAGTAACAAAGCTGCTGAATTCTGAAGTCCAAACACACAAGTCTCTGCAGGCATCAGGTACTATAGAGTCGAGAGCAAGTGAAAAAGTGGCAAGCTTGTGGTCTCCAGTTCATTTTCCAGTCAAATGATCACAGAATCACACATTCACAGAACGTTAGGGATTAGAAGAGACCTCAAAAGATCATCTAGTCCAATTCCCCGCACAGCAGGGTCACCTAGATGAAGTCATAGAAAAAGCTCTTAAGTGAGGAAGAGAATCCATTCTGGAAGCCTTTGCTGTTCAGTGTTCTTAAAAGCAGAACCTGCTGGTGAACTGCTTTCCTCAGCACATGCCCACACACACCTCAGAGCTCAAGGACTGTAGGAGTTTGAATGATGAAGAAAGAATGTGGGGGGGTGTTTTGAGTTTGATCAGCTCAGGGTAAGAGCACAGGATATCAATGCCACAACAGGGTTCTCCATGTTTCATACTGGTTGAATGAGGTGGAGAGAAGGAAACATTGGCTACCGGAACTGGACCCAGCAGTCATGTTAGGCAGGAGTACAGTGGACATGTCACAGACTCATAGAATCATTCAGCATGGAAAAGACCCTTGAAATCATCAAGTCCAACCATCAACCCTACTCCACTGGACCCAGTACTCAAGGCGCAGCCTCACCAGTGCTGAGTACAGGGGAACAATTACCTTCCTACTCCCGCTGGACACAAATTCTTGTCATACTTGTCTGCAAGGCCACGCAGCACAACAGGGTGTGTGTCAGGGTTGCAAGGGTTGCACCAAGCTGGCCCTGGGTCTAGTGAGGGTGGAGAAAGAAAGGAGGAAAATTATGAAGAGAGTTGCTTGGTTCCCTGCACAGACTGGCAGCTTTTGGACTGACAAACTACAGTGTGGTCATCTATGCTATACCACAAGACTTTGCCTACTTCTAAGGAAGGCAAGATTTTAAAGCTGAAGAACCATTCACTAGTTCATGTTCCTGCTATAAGAAAATTAGGTGACAGAACTGCCATCATCATGAAAGTCATGAAGCGTGAAAGCATCAGATTTTCATACTCTTTTTCTCTGGAAACCAAAAATGATTCGGTTTTCTGAAGACCATGCCTTGACATTGTTAATGCACAATCCTTTACAGCATCCACTGGAAATGGCAGCTGGGAACTGCCCTGAAGTCTTGACTTTGTCAGCTGGTTTGACTTTGCTCTTTTCATTTAAAACACCCTTGTTTCCATGGGCACTAGGTATAGACATTTTGCACCAGCTCGGGAAGCTGTGCGATGAGAAAACACACTTTAATAATTAGTGCACAAAACAATCCCTCCATATGTTAATAGAAAAGCTGGATTAGCTGGAATTCCAAGTGGAGAAAGCCCGTGTCCCACACAGCTGCTTTCAGGGTCCTGGAAAAGGATCCAAGCTAAAGTCATATTAATTACACACACATGTAGAATAAGAGCTGGTTTTCATTTCTTTTCAATCCAGACTGATTTTCAGCCTAGATTCATTTGTCCAGAGGAACTTTAAAGGGTGTGGCTTTAATTTGCATCTGGCTTCAGTTTTGGGGGACCTAGCAGTGGCACTCTCCTGAACTCCTATCCTATTTATTGGGCCCTCATGCATAACCCAATTGGGCACTTATGTGCAAAACAATCGGCCATGTGAGCATGAAAAAATTTGGTCCTCATGCATGAACTGATTGGGCAGCCATGCACAAATTAACTGGGCATGCAAGCACAAGCTGAATGTGTGCCCAAGCATGAACTGACTGGGCACCCGAGCATGAACCCATCGGGCACTCAGGTGAGAGCAAGCTGGGTGCCCTCATGTGAATGCAGCAAAACCTGCAATTTATGCCCAAGATAGTCTACTCTTCACTTCAGTGAAAAACACGTGGGAGTCATTTTGACATCAGTCCTCCATACTCCATTTTCGACATCACCACAGGCTACATGGATAAGCATGATGGACCCAGCACTGCAACTTCCCAGTACTGGAATACTCCTTCCTGAGCCTCAGAGTCACTCCGATTATTGCAGACCCAAGCCAGACCTGGGCACTGCTTGTGCTCTCTAGTAGTGACTGTAGTGCACAAAACAGCCTTCCCTGGGGAACTTTTACTTAAGTTACTGTCACTTAACACAAATTCTAATCACTGTTTCAAGAAAGAAGAAAACATAACTAATCGAGCACTTAAGAAAGCATCCTTTCTTTCTCTTTCCCAGGCTCCACTTAAGCCAAATGCATCTTTTTAATCTCTGTTTCTCATACACATTGTTAAGTTACACTCAGTTCATCCCAATCATCTCATTGAGCCAACAGGTGATGCAGGAAGTTGAGACTGTGTACATGAGTTTCTGCTGTCTGACAATACTCCATATATCTCCAAGGGTCTCCTCAACTTCTCTTCACTTTCCAGTGTCACTGTACTAGCATAGATCCCCCACAGCCAAAGACATTCAAAGTCATTCCCTGCCCTAATGTGGGTTGTCCATAGGCTGCAGTGATTCAGGCATGGGGGATCCATCTTTGACATCTTCCTGTCTACATCTCCTCCAGCATCTCCACACATTGTCAGAGCTCAGGTACTTCAGGTACTATGGGTTCCCCTGATGGCCTGACATTGTAGGACATCATTATCACCTTCAGAGCCAGCTGGCACCTGCATAGGGCAGTTCATGGCCACCTCCCACAACTGGTAACATCAAACTTTGCTGCATGGCTCCAGCGTGAGACTGGTGTAAACTCTGCTCTTGGGGGGTGAATTCACCAAGCTCCTGCATGTACTCATGGAGCATTCATGCATGACGAAGTAGGGTGCTCATCTGGAACTAACTGGCCTCTCAGGCATGACTTGATTGGGCTCTCAAGCGTGAAATAATTGGGTGCTCATGCGTGAGTTATTTGAGCTTTTACTAATTGGGCACCCATGCGTGAAGCAATGGGGCGATCAGGTATGAACTAATTGGGCGATCATGCACAAACTAATTGGGTGCCCATCTCCATGCATGGACAAACCTGGCACTCATGCAGGAGCTAATCAGGTACCTGTGCATAAATATAGTACAACTTTCCACCCTCTACCACCACAAAGCGTGTTTTAAGAGCTGTTTCAACAGAAGTATGTTACAAACTCTACTTTCAACATCCTCACACTCCTAATACACAGCAATTACAAACTTCATGCTTTGTCTCTGCAGAACAGATAGTAGGGATTAACATCACAACAATATGCACACATGCTCTCTAAAGTATCCTCTTTGCCCCACAGACCACATCATAGTGACTAACTCAAGCATGTAGTTTGGAAAAGGCCATTAAAGTCAAGTCTAACTGTTAACCTAATGTCACTACATCCATCACTGAACTGTATCACTAAGCACCGTGCCTACACAGTCTGAGCATCTTACCCATCACAAACTCTAGCCTTTGTGCCAGTAGACCAGACCATAAGGGGTTAATGTCATAACAAAGGGCACATGCACTTACTAACATTCTAACCCACACAGACCCAGATTACATCCTCAGAGTCTGAACTTTTATCTATTGCAAATATCACCCCTTGACTTCATGGACTATGTTAATGGGGTGAAGCTTATCACAGACTGACTCACATACTTTTCATAAACTTCAACCCTCACCTTCATGGATGGGGCTGTACGGGTTAACATTCTAATGACCAGAATGCAAACGTATTAGTACGTCCCTCAGGGCATAAATTGCAGCCCATACTGCATTCATGCATGAGTATCCAATAAGGTCACGCAGAGATGCCCACCTAGCTCATGCTTGAATGTTCAATAAGTTTATGCATGAGCACCCAGTGAAGGGGTGCACGGCTGCTGTTACTTCATGCACGGGCACACGCAAGTGACACCGCAGCAGCTTATCAGTTCATGCATGAGAGTTGAATAAGCTCTTCCTTGAGTGCCGACTGAATCCAAACATGGGCACAAAATTAATTCACAACCAAGTGCCAAATTAAGTTGTGTCAGATGGCCCAAGCAGTTCGTACACAAGCAGGCAGTTGATTCATGCATGAGTGTCCTGTGAACTTACACTTGATTATCCAATTAGTCTCTGCATGGAGGCACAATTAATTCATGTCTCAGCACCCAAATAGCTCACACACAGACATCCAGTTGGGTCCAGAAGCCCCATGAGCTCACGCATGACTGCACAATCAGGTCATACATGATCACTGAATTCATGCATGAGCACCTGTCCATTTCATGCACAATCACACAGCTCACTTGAGACAAGCACCGAGTTTACTCGTGCATGAAGCCAGTGTACATGCATTTAGTGCTAGCATGAGCTCCTCACAAACTCAGAGTGCCATGCTGGAAACATGTGACAGACTGCTGCATCTAGGGTCTGCAGCAGGAGCAGTGCAGGAGGCATCCATGAACTGCCATTTTCACATGACAGCTGGGTGTGAAGCTGCTGCAGCTGCATTCCAAAATGCTAGGCCCTCAAAGGAGGGCCCCATCACAGAGCTATTTAAAAAAGAGGAGCAAGTACAAGGGAAACAGACACTTAGAGATGTAGTAGAGTTGATGCATGAGTGGAGAAACTGGAGTAATAAAGTACAGGAGCAGATATGCTGATGGAAGGAAGCACTCCGTACTTGAGGGGTTTCCTTAAGGCACTGTGGCAGATGGATGGCCCACACTAGTGCAGGGGCACCTGTGAGGTGTGAGGGTGTAAAGATAGGCTGGATGATGCTGGAAGACCAGCAGCATGGTTGGCCTGGAAAGAGTGTCAAAGAGGCCTGAAAATTCTCCTTCCTGGCATTCTCTATATTGGGACTGAAAGAAAAGGATGAAGCAGGGCAGAAAGCCCTTTAAAGAAGACAGCTGTGAGTTAAGGAATTGCAGATATAGAGGAAAATAGAAGATTCTATGAATGTTGTTCAGGATTTAGAGCAAGGTCCAGAACAGTTGAGCCACTTGCTGCACCATTCTGCTCCCCAGGTTAGGGAACACCCACACTGCATCAAAAGACCGCTCTTCACCACCCACTTGAGACCCCCATTTGGCAGGGCCCAACAGCTATCTGAGTAATGACTCTACATCTACTTCCAACAGTGGTGTTAACTTTCACTTGTACTCTCTTCATCTGCTTTGTATGCTGGTAAATAAACAAAAAACTTATTTCCTTTGAGGGTGACACAGCCCTGGCACAGACTGCCCAGACAGACTGTGGAGCCTCCTTCCAAACCTACCTGCATACAGTCCTGAGCAACCTGCTCTGGGTGACCCCCCTCTAGCAGAAATGCTGGCTGTTTGCAAGAGCAGATCATCACAACTCAACTCAGCTGACGTTCCCCTGCCTGGGGGAGCCTCCAGCAGGCACTGGAAAAGGGCAAGTCCAAAGAACAAAAAGAAGTGAAGGGCTGGAGAATGGGAACCATTCTTTCGGTACTACTGTCTACTGTGGTTCCTAAAATGTCACCAGGATTGACAAAGAAGGTGGCTGGACAGTCTGAGAATGTTCTTATAGACACTTTGCATCAGTAGCCCTATGAAAGGGACTGCCCCTTCCTCCACCAGGCAAAATCAGAGAATCCTGATTTTGAGATCAAGTTCAAACATTAACCCAGCTCAGCCAAGTCATTACTCAACATCACATCAGCTTTTCAGTCCCTCCAAGAACAGGGTCCCCTGCAGCCTGTAGTGCTGTAGGAGGTTAATGCAACCAAAATGTAGGATCCAGCACTTGGCTTGTGGAACCTCATACCACTGGCCACAGCCCAACATGTTCCCACCCTGCTTCCCACGGCTGTCAAACTACCTGATGATACCTGCAGGGGCAACTCCATTCTGCACCAGGGAAATGCAGTAACACAGTATAGGAACTGTGTCTCCACTCCTGCATGTACATGAGGGTTCTGCATGCCATGCAGTCTGCTGCATACCAGTAAGGCTTCTGGGCAGTCATCCTGGGCCATTTATCTTCACCACGCAGATCTACCTCGTTGAACAGCCCCAAAAGTAGTGTGAAAAATAAAGAGTATGTCACAGGAGCCCAGTGTTTAAATGCACTTTCATTCCCCACCTCAATCTGAATTCCATATTCTGCTACAAGCTGACAAGATAATTGTTAGGTAATTACCTGTCTTCATTTCCAAGTGCAGCAAATACACAGCAGCGGGAGAATGTACCAGCATGATAAAAGTTACGTGCTTGCCTGCTCTTCACAGATTAACCAGCTGGCCTGTACGTTATCAAACAAAGAGTGGACTGGAAGGAAACAATGGCTGGGAAGTGCTTCGGGGCTCCGCGTGCTGCTCTTGTTGATGTCACTGACACTTGCAGCTGGAATAATAAATAATAGCTCTCTACACCACTGCTTCCCCCACATACCAGCATTGGGGTGTGACACTGGCTGCTTCCTTTGGCACGTGAGTGACACAGTGGATGCAGAAGACAGGTAAGAGAACTTGTCAGGCCTTTGTCAGTCAAACCTCTGGTAGCAATAAGGTAACTTCAGCTGTTTCTGGTGCATTTTTGCAACTCAGGAGGATCTACCTGAATTGACCCAGGAGTCCACATGGTCCCCAGGAGGAATGATGTGGCCTGCAAATACCTTGCTGAGAAAGGCTAGACAAGCTAACAGGATTCTTCTCTAGAGAATTCTCTAGAGAATTCTTCTCTAACAGAATTCAGGTGACATTAGCTGTAGTGTGTCCACTCAGCACTCAAGAAGGGCTATTCTCGCACTACCATGTAATAATTAAGTGCTTTTATTTCTGCTTTAATTGTTGTGGATCTTACTTGGTCCTGAGAGCTGTCTCTCAAGCCATAAAGTCCCCTGAAGCCCAGAACTCTAATAGCTGAGCCACCAGCATTTGATTTGATGGCAAATACCAAGTGCTAAGTGCAGATCTCGGTGCTCAGAGCTTGAGGTTAAAAGGCATCTGTGGCTGCTGATGCCATGGGATGGGGTGGGGGATGACCTTATAACACATAGCAAGACAGAAGGTCCTGGATTGAAAGCAGGGACCCTGTTTTACTTATTTAAGATAAGCACTGCAATACAGATGTTCCCAGAAATTTTGTGCAGCTTGAGACAAATCAGTCAGCCCATGCATCAAATTCTTTCCTGTTTAAAGTAGACTAGTTTCTTCAATAGGAGGCCGGTCTGAGTGAAAGTGCAAGTTCCCGGTGATAACATGGCTACAGACTGTAATGAACAGGAGGTTCTCTGTCCAGCTTAACCTTCACAGAATCGCAGAACCATTAGGGATCGGAAGGGACCTTGAAAGATCATCCAGTCCAATCCCCCCACCACATCAGCACTTAAATTATTTAGTTATTTCCTAATTTTTATTTTTAAGTTTGGAGCTCTAGGTTCTCCAGCAGATTTTTCCTTTCATCTTTTAATTATTTTAATTAATTTATTTGCCTCATCTTTGTTAGCAAACACAGGGACAGACATAGGTCATCCATCCCTCAGCTTTCTTGCAAGCCAGCACTCTCTAGCGATGAAGGCACCACATCAGACTGAAAAGCTTTCATTTGGTTTTTCTCTTAGAGAGCATCAGAATCTGGATGCCATGAGATCCTGCCAAAGTATATGCAATGCTCCAACTTACATAACAGTCTTAAATACATGAGAAATAAGAGGGGCACTTATGTAATATTCTTTGAGGCAAGTTTTAAGTACTCTTAGCTTATGAACCTTACCAGCGTCATCTCAGGGTTATATGGAGAACACTCCAGCTCCATCATTTGAGACATTGTGAAGCTTCTTTTACTTTGCTCCAAGATGTCTGCAGCTTTTCACCCATCTTCAGATACATCCTGCATCAGACATGTCCTGCATCAGACACTGGAGGATCTTGTCAACTGAAGGGAGAGAAACAACAACTTCAGAACACCTTTATTTTAAATAAAGGACTGCTGATACAGATCTCTAACCAAACCCCATCACCAGAGAAAATCAATTCCAGTTAAACTCAAGAATCTGACTGCACACTGCAGCACCATATCTTGCAGTTAAACAAGTGTGAAAAACAAACTTGGCTCCATGGAGGAGACACATGACAAGGTGTAGAGGTAGAAGATTTTAACAGCTACAGGGTCTTATTACTGACAGAGGAAGCGCTCTTGGGACAGTTCCCCACAACCAGGAAGAATAGGGTGAGGAACCATAACAGGCTTAAAACAAAGAAGCTTGTCTCACTGGCATACGGCATTTTCTCAGCTTTCTTGGTACCACAACCCAAGAGCTCCTCCGAATGTTTCAGATGCAGGGAAACAGCTGTTTTGTTCTGATAACCCACAGAATGTGAAGGCAAAGTTGGGTCCCAGCCCATGGCTGACGTGAATCACGCAGCTCCCTCTGACTTAGCAGAGCACATCCAGGGGAAAACTGATCCCTGTTTATATATAGTTTTTCTCCTCAGAGGAGTAATGCTGCCATCATATAAATGTTTTAGGTGTTACCATGCTAAAAGCAACCTTGATGAACCTTCTAGCAGTATCCAATAAATCAAACCGTGCCAGCATGGCTGCAGTTCTTAATCAACGTTTCAAGTTTCCAGTCTCCCCAAACACCACCCTTAGGATAAAAAGAGAAGATTAGATTCCAATTTCTCTGCTGGTGCGAATGAGGGAACTTCCACTGAAGGAAAGAAGTTTCAGCCAATTCAAACAAGCTACAGAAATTTGGATCTGGCGCTGTTTCTGCTCCTGTTTATAGCGGTTTTTCAAAGTTCCTGCAGGATGAGTAACAATGGAACAGTTACCACCTACAGGCACTTTCATGCAAAGGTTTGCAGCCCTCAACAGAAGAGATCTCATTACCCGCAAGTTCCAATTCAGACAAAGGAAGTGGTGACATGTCCAAGTCTCCTCAACTAAACAACAGCCAAACAAGGGTCTGCCCAAGCCCTGAAAAGCAGGTTTCAGGATGCCTGTTCCACAATTATGTTTAACCCAATATCTTTTCAATGAGGTACTTGAAACTGAGGAACCTCTAGTTCTTTACTGCTCAAAACCACAACTACCACTCTTGAGTCACATTTCTGAGCTTTAAAAAAAAAAGACTGCTTTCACCATTCCCAATTTCCACTGTTTATAAGGCATGACTTTGCAGAATGATTTCCTTTTTTTTCTGTGTAGTTGAATATGCCCTGTAACTAGAGGGTAATTTGGGCTTTAATCTGCTCTGAACACTAGAATGTTGGACAAGTGAAGCATTTGATGGTGATGATAATGAGTAGCCCATTAAAGGCAATTTTTAAAAAGTTAATGAGCTCTCACTAAGGGACCAACACGTACTGTAATGAAAAATGTTTGCATAAAGAATATAACTTTCTTACTATTTATTTTACTTTGCAGTGAGCCCATAAAACTTTTTAATATGCTTTCAATTAATTCAGCAGTTTAGATGACACGAGTTTTATTTTCACTCTTGCTTTGCCATAGTAGGTTACAGAAATTGAGTTTTTCTAAGGAAAGCAACTGATATCTCAATTAATCACTCTTTTACCACCCTGTTCTTTATTGAATGTCCAGGGATTCAATTTCCACCCCCCTTCCCTGCTTAATTAAGGGAACTCAGCAACAAAGTGATTTAGTGATAATGACTCTTACCATTTCTTTAGCTGTGTGGTCACTGTTAGCCACTAATTGAATTTACCAGCATAAATAAAGCCCTTCAGTGACTAAACAAAGTTAAAGTAGCAATAAATTAAGCCTGCCATGTACACTTGGTTAAACCTTTAGCCAACATAAATACAAGCGGCCTTTTGCTGTGATTTGCTTGGTACAATGACATCATACATCTCCAAACAGAACATCAAGATCGCAGCCAAAAAACTCACACAATTCCCTTACGTGAATCAAATTGCAACCGCCTCTAGTTTGTGGCACCAGCTCTTCGTTTTGCGGCCTCTGGGCTCTCATCTGACCACGTTAAAAAATAAGCTATATGGTCACCCTGATCTTCGTGTTTTCTTCATTATTACATGTTGGCCAGGGGACTCCCTGTGCTCTCTCCACAGGAACACTTGAAACTTACTGAAAAGCTAGAAGTTGCCTGCTCGGAGTCAAATCCAACCTTCTCCTCCTGAACTAAAACCCAGGAGGAACAAAAGCTACAAAGGGCTACATCCAGAAATGGCCAGAAAGGAACAAAACTACACTAGAAGTCCCAAGCAGAGGGCTACCATGCTTAGAGTTTCCTCAGAGCAGACCTAGACCACAATTCTGCTCACCTTCTGCTACATCAGAGCCTCTCCCGAGGAACATGTCTACACTGGAGACCAACATGCAGCCCACAGGCAACCAGAAAGCAGCCCTGTTGCTGAGAGCAATCACACGCAGAGCACCAAATCCAAGAGCAGTTTCTTAGCCCATCAACACTGGAACAAGCCTGAGTCACAGACACAAGCATCTTCCACAAGACAGTACCTGAAACATTCTATTCAAAAACATGACTGTTTCTCCCAAGGGTTTTTACCCATCAGCTGAAAGTAGCCAGGAGCAGCCAATTAACAGCAGAGCATTGAGGTTTTTTTGTAGGATAATGGTGCTCAGCTCAGTCCTGTCACTCAGTTGCACTGGTCATGGTGGAGGAAATATCATGTCTTCTTGTGGACCTGAACACAGCACTTCCAAAAGAAGACCCTAGCTCTGCTAGGCTATGACACAGCTTGTTTTGTGTTACTGCTGTTTACAAATAACAAGGAAGAGGTACCGGTGGATGCTGACGCCACCTCTGAGATTATAGACCCTGTCCTTAGGTATCTGTGAGCTGGAAATGCTAAGTTTCACTAGAGGAAGTTTAGGTTGAACATGAGGATAAACTTCGTGCTGGAAAGGGTCATCAGGCCTTGGAACAGGCTACCTAGGGGGCATGCTGAATCACCATCCCTGGATGGGTTCCAAAGTTGTGGAGATCTGGAGCTTGGGGACATGGTTTAGAGATGGCCTAGGGACAGCTGGGTTAATGACTTTATGATCTTGGAGGGTCTTTTCCAACCTGAACACCTTATGATTTAGCATCACAGTAAACAGAGAAGTTCAAAGTCCTTGCAAGCTGCTGGAAAGGTGGGGAAATGCTCAGTGCTTTCCTCTCTTTCCCATCTCATTGCCACCTCAGCAGCAGCCAGGCCAGACCCCAAACTACAGTTTACTTCTGAAGAGTCACACTCCTGTCGCTGCTCTCTAGTAACAACAATTCCTTCCCGAAGGAAAGCAAAACAATTACACTCCTTACGGCAAGGAACAATCAACTAAAAATCTTCACCACAGACATATTATTTATCCAGAAATGGGCAAAGGATGAAAGAGAAGGGAAAGCTCTCTGAGCCTGCATGCATGACACAGAATTTAAAAAAGGGGAGACTTACTAACTGACTGATTATAACTTCACGGTACGTTCATAAAAACGGCCGTAAGAACGTGTTGCCTCAACCGGTTTTGTGCTGAGCTGTATAGTTTTATGTCATTTTGTATTTGTGTTTTCATTGTGGAAGCTTTGTTGACACAGGAGCACTAGAAAAATAGGGTGAGACTAGTTTTCACAACAGATTATGTTTTTACAATAGTTTAAAAACAAAGAGCTAGAGGAAAGTCACTCAAGCATCAGCTTTTCTCTACCTTCTCTTCATTCTCCTAAACCTGTGTTGAGCAATAACTCTTGCCTTCTAAATCACGACACATTAAGGACAAAAAAGATTTCACATGCGTTTCCTCCCCTCCCTTTCCTTTTATTACTCCCTTTCAAAGACCTGTAAAAGGCTGAACTATCACCCAGGCCTCTGTGAAGCCAATCAGCTCAAGGCCGGGCAAGCACACCGCAGAAGACGTGATCTATTTTTAATTAAGCCATCTTTGCACAAGGCAACGTTAAGGAACCTGGCTTTGGAACTGCAGGGCAATCACTGAGTGGATGGTGAGTGAATTGAAAGTAAACAGGAGGAAGAATTCCAAATACAGGGGGGCTCAGAGGGGATTTCAGAGGGAAAAAAAGAAGTTTTCTCAAGGAAAGAAAAAATGAAGACTTTCTTATCATAATTTTAAGGGGACGTTTCATCCCCTATTTTGACTCATTTTTCAAAGCCATGTCAGATGTTTGTAGAAACAGTTTGTTAGCAAATACAGGGTTCTCCTCTGCCCGGGAACATTACAAACTGCAACATATATACAACACTTACTGATGTTTAAGCATCAATCAGATTGTGTATTATTTGAGCAGAGTACACATTCAAGTCCACTTTACACCGTTATGGACCAGACTAAACAAACCTGACCTCAGGGCGGCCCTCCAAGGACCCCTAAAGATTGCAAATGTGTAGTAGGCAGTCACCAGGAGGCTTTTACAGCCTGGTAATCGCATGCAAATGACACTGTCTCTGTAAGGCAGCCAAGTTCTGGGGTTGTATATGAGAGTAATTTCCTGAAGAATTCGGGGAAAATGTGATACTTTTCCTTTCATGTATGAAATTCACCACATCTCATCCTTTCACTAGATGAGGGCAGGGAAAGCGCTGACAAACTTCTCACCAAGCCGTACTGTTCCCTGTAGCAGCAGCTCTCAACAACTCTCTGTCTCTGAGTAGTGTGCGCTTGTTTTCCCAGTACAAAGAGAGTGCCCCATACACTGAGCCAGGTTTCCACACCCCAGAAAACATGTTCAGCACCTCCCTGGGCTATCTGGGTGAACATTCTCCTCCAGAGCCCAGCTTCACGCAGGAGGCAAGGGGAGATGTTCTGAAATGCCCTGTGGAAGATCCATTCTCCCTCTCCAACATTTACAAAGAAAGACATTGAGGTTGCTGGAATGGGTCCAGAGAAGGGCAAGAAGATTGGTGAAGAGTCTGGAGAACAAGCCTTGTGGGGAGAGGCTGAGGGAGCTGGCTAAGGGGAGACCTCACCATCTACCACTACCTGAAAGGAGGGTGCAGAGATGTGGGGGTTGGTCACTTCTTCCAAGCAACAATTAATAGGACAAGAGGTAATGTCTCAAGCTCCACCAGGGGATATTTAGGCTGGATGTGAGGAAAAACTTTGTCATGGAAAGGGTCGTCAGGCCTTGGAACAGGCTGTCCAGCGAGAGAGTTGAATTGCTACCCCTGGACATGTTTCAAAGTCATGTAGATCTGGAGCTTAGTGACATGGTATTCAAGGTGACGCTCAACAAGGCTCTGGGAAAGCTAATCTAGTTGAGGACGCCCCTGCTCACCGCAAGGGCATTGGACTAGATGACCTTTGGAGGTCACTTCCAATGATTTCATGCTTTAGCGGTTGCCTTGGGACAGCTGGGTTAATGGCTGGACTCAATGAACTTGAAGATCTTTTCCAGCCTGAACCACTCTATGATTCTCTGACGAAGGGTGCAAGGAAACTGGCTATGGTTGTCTCCTTTACATTAGAAAATTTCTCTTGGAAAAGATCTTCAAAATCAGTCCAAGGGAACCCTCCTTATTCCCCTCGAGGCTGCTTTTTGTGTTTTTACAGAACAGATATGGTGACACAGATGGCTCAGCATGAGCAAAGTTGTACAGTAAGCCTCATGCCAGTGCAGTGGGTGAAGGCTCAGCTTTGGTTGCTCCATACTGGGCATGAGGCCAGTCTTCACAGTGGCAGCCGTACCTACATGCCACAGTTGTAACTTCTTGCCCACACAGCTCATCTCTTTCTTGGCACTTTCAGTGCCGTAGCTGCGCTATTCCTCTTTTACTTCAAGGGCTCCACCGCAGCAGTGTGTACATTTCAAAAAACCAGCTTGTCTGTTCCTGCTGGAGGAAAACAGACAGAGAGACAAAGGTAAAAGCATCTTCCACAAGCCTTTGTACTTCTACATAGACTGGCCAGCAAAGGAGCAGGGTCATCCTGGAATAACACAGAGGAACACACACGTGGTTCCACCCTGGGCTTTAAGAAATTAACCCACCCTAGCCATGCTGAGCAGTTGCACACCAGCACCAGAGCTCACAGACGGACAGCTGGTTTATGACATTCTTACGACTGCAAGGACTCAAGAGACCTTTTTCTCTCTCTACTCAGCCAGGGGACTTCCAGCGTCCACTGGGGACCTCCTTAACATTACCCGTGCTTTTATCAGATCATTGGTGTGTTGCCACGGTATTCTCCCAACACAGAGACCCACCATGGATTATCACAATAAAAAAAATTACGATAAGTAGAGCAGCCCCCTTTCTGCACCACCTTTCAAGGGGTATGTTTGGTACTCATGCTGTTTCTTGCACCTGACCTTCTCAGCTATGAAACCTTGGTTACTACCGGGAGACAGGACCCCATATCAAGAATTGACACCAGTGAATTTTCTGGATAGCCAACAGGTTGGGATTTTTCTCTCTGCAGTCACTGCATTACATGGAGACACTGGGACACATTGCCAGACACCTTCTAGCACTGTTGACTTCACAGATCTGCTCTGCGGATCGCTTAGGCAGACACGAGGCTTAACTCTGAACGTGCGTCTCTCTTCCTTAAAGTACTGCTGTTTGAGGCTAACCTTACACAAGGACTGCAAGGAGATGTGTCAGGCTCCTCCGCTTGTTAACAGTGTGGTATTTTGTGAGATTTTATAGCTTTCAAGACCCACTCTGATCTCTTCTCCTTTTCCTGGTGCTCCCCTTCCCTTCCCCTTCCTAGAATCATGCTGCTGGCAAGCCGTTTTCTTCCCATATATAACATCACAGACGTATGGATAGTCTCCTTTCCTGTGTCATTCCAGCCTCTTCTGGGGAATTAAGTTATGCACGCTGCATGAAAATAGGACCACAGGCTGGGCCTCTACAAGCTGCTAATTGAAAACCTTGTCAGAAGTAGGAGGAAGTGGCAAGAAACTTGGCAGACCCTCGTGCTTTTCATGCCGTACGTAGCTCTCAGTACTCCTGAATGGCAGCTCTACAGTCCTTTGCAGAGGTTCACAAGTTGTGCCAGTGCTGTCTCTGCAATTACAGAACAACATGTTCTTCACTATAAGCTGAAGGGAAAAAAGAGAAGAGAGCATTTCTACCCAGAAAGCCTGTGTTTTTCATCCAGGTGAAATGAAAGCAAAGATAACAGAAGATAAGACCTCACGTAGAACACAACAGACACACGTGGCTATCAGCTACTGAAAAGGGTGACGAGGCAATGGTTACTCTTAAAAAAAGATTAAAGTATCTGTGTGCTGGATTCTTGGCAAAGGCTGTTTGAGCCTGCGGTGGGTAAGAAAGTGAAAGAGGGCACAGAGTGGGTGTCTGGACCCGATTCTGCAGTTCTCAGTCAAATCCTGCTTCAGATGGGAGATGAAGAGTCCATCCCCATTAAAAATTACTACAAATCACCCGGTATGAAGCGTTTGTAGTAATAAAAACAGGGATGATTTTGCATCTGTTAACAAAGGTAATGACTAGTATATTCAGGCAGCAGGCGTGACAGCTGTCTGTATGTTTTTAGGGGCATGCAGGTATTTTTAGAAGCTATTTACCTCCCAATAGATTAACCACAGCATTATTCCAAAGGGCTCCGAACCTCCAAAGCTCAGGAATGCAGGTTGCCATTTCTTTCTGCTTCTCCATTAGTCAGTTACACCACTCTGTCTCATTATGCAAGAGCAAACATAAATCTGCCACTCAGATCCTCAGCTAAGTGCTACAGCAAAGGGAAATTGCTAATGCTGAAGTGAAACAAAACAAATTTGAAATCACAGTCCACGGAAACGCTGCTTAAATGCAACTGCACTGCCTGCTGCTCCATTTTAACTAGTTTAATCGCCTGCTGACCTAGCAGGGCTTGTAACTGTTAGGGAAGATGTTCTTGTACTTTCCCCATTTTTCAAAAATGAGTATTTGCCAGTTGAACTCCAATTTTATGACAAAAAGTCACCCCATTAAATCTTAACAGATGTTTCTCAAGTTTAGAAGAAAGATTTCAGCATCAGAAATCAAAGAAAATATTCTCTGACCTTAAAAAAAAGGATAAATTGCAAAGCTCTAAACAAACCCAAAGTCCACTTTGACAGATGCATCTGACTGAACTGATGAGGCGCTATTGATGTTTGGATTAAACTATGCCTCTGTGATCAAGTACTCAAACATGGGATAAAAGAGGAATATATACTTTAATCCCACCAACTAATTTCGTGCAGACAGCAGTTGCAGAAAGCAGTGGTTACAGAAAAAAACGTTGGAAGTGGCTTCGCTGCTGCTTATTGACAAAGCTATTTTTATTTCATTAATTCACCAAGTAGAGTATCAGCGTTTAAACTAACACGGGGAAATCTATATCAGGCACAGGATTCTCCACAAACAAATCACTGAAAATTTCAAAGTCATTAAAGGTAGAATCAATAGGATATGATTCTGAAGGGCTGGGAAGATGCAGTGCTAAAGTGTAATAGAAAAATTAGATATTGATTTTTTTTGCTTTTATATATAATCTTGTCTAAAGAAGCACCACAAGAGATTCCAGTTCTGGTTTTAGAGTGTCTGTTCTCCAAAAACGGAAAGGGTTAAGAGACAGTTAAGTCCCTTGTTAATTACTGTTTTAGTCTATCACTCTGTAATCCTAGCAACTTGTCAGCACTAGGAGAAGACTACCTGATGTGCTCTTTCCAATTCTAGCAAGGGAGGAAGTGAAGCAACGCCAAGGTCCCGATGCCACATTACTGGAAATCCAGACAGGAGAAACTCAACCAGCCACCTGCGTAGCTGGATCCTCATTTGACTGCAGCTGGACTTTAGACCTCTGATGTCTACAGGGCAGCGCAGTGCCCACTGCTGTGTGCTTGGATACCTCCTGCAGCTCAGACCCATCATGAGAAACCTCCTGGACCTCAGACCCATTGTGAGAAGAGCACTGTATGAAGGAACGGGACTGACTGGCTGTACTGGGTTGTACCATGGACTGCCAGTGTATGAAGCCCTGAAACCTGAGCAAACAGTTGAGTGCGTCGTTTTCTGGAGTCAAAAGATAAACTCTTGGGACATAGGGCTGTGCCAGACCTGCAGAAGACAGGCACAGAACAAGGGAAAACTCAACATGTGGCACATTTGTAGTCCAAATAAAGCTTCTCTGCTCATGCACACAAAACATACCAAATTATTTTTTTTGCCTGAGCTACTCGAGGAAATTTATTCTGCAGTAATTTACTAGAGGATTGTGTCACTTTAGGGGAATAACTTCCATCACTAAATACTTGAGTATCCTTTCACTAAAATAAAGGAAGGAAATGTACCCTGAAGAATATGTACAGAACCATTTATGGAGCAGATGCTGTGTATGTGTGTGTGTGAATCTACCGAACCTACTGGCAAACCTCTCCTCCGATTCTTTACTGTTCTGCATCTCTTCGTTACTCCTATTTCTCTTCACAGCCGCTCCTTCCGTGCAGGTAAGGAACAAACAGCTACTTTCAGATGCAGGGTTGCAAGCACCGTTATTTTATTGTGCTTGTGCGTGCTTAACAAGCAGAAAGCTTTATCATTCTGAGAGCTGCTCCTGAGAAGAGCCAAGTACTCCCGAGTTGCACAGAACTAACCCATATATTTTGCAGGATTAAGTCCAAATTAACCAAAAGCAGCTGCCTTGCATTTGAAAGAGGCAGCAAAAGTGACAAATGGCACCATGAACCATAAAAGAAAAGAATGAAGATAACGAATGGTCTCTTTGCCTGACTTAGAAACCTAAAAAACCGATAGCCTCTGCTTTGGGGTAGTCTGGACTCTGAATTGTTTCTTGAAGGACATGTACGTGTACATTTTCAGGAAGAAGCTAGATGTAAAAAGAACTTGTCATTGCTATCAGTTTTAGTCTTGTCTTTACAGTCACTTATGGAATCATAGAATCATAGAATGTCTTCTCTTCACAGTCACTTGTTCTTGAAGGATGCAGTACCACACAATAATATGACTGGAAAACACCAGATAGGAAAATATGTCTGGTGATACATCTGTGTGTTCATGGTTATTTGTAGAAATCTTTATGCTGCAGAAAAACAAAAGGGTTGAGCCTGTTGCTGGTGGTTTTGGGGGTGGTTTTTTTTTTTCAGATGCATAAAATAAATCTTTGCCAGCTCTTTTTTATCAAACTCTTCTTAACACACAAATGTGTCTGCTTACGCTTTCAGAATCGTAACGATGAAAACAAGCAACGTCAGCGGTTGTGATTTACACTGCTGGTCTGCAAGTACTATGCCAAGGAAGGTTTTACCATTACAATTACACTCATGTAACTCTGACGGTTTTCTTTGTGTTGCTAGGGAGTTCTGTAAACACGCTGAATGAAAACCACAGAGCACTTCAATTGTAGTGATGAAATTTCGTAGCCACAATACTGCGAATATGGTCTAATTATTCTATAAACACAATTTGATTTGTTTACTTCAGTGTCAAATTAACTTCAAATCTGTAGCAACAGTCGTTGATTTGATACGGAATACAATGCTGCCAGCAACTGCTCTCCTCGTGGTGTGCGTAAACCCATCTCTTTGCAAAGCAAGTTCGCTCCTAAGAGCGTCCCTGCTGTACGTTGTGAATACCAAGCAGAGAAACACTTGTGCAACTTCCTCAAAAGAAAAGGGTTTCAAATTAATTTTGCTGAGGTCCACCATATTTCAGTTCCTTTCTAGTTTTCCTTCTGCAAAGTAGAAGGAATAATTTTTAGGAAGATTGATAACTCATGACTTAAAGAAACAAATTATAATCTCACCGGAGAAAAAAAATGAGCCAAACTGTCCTTGTCTTCTCCCACAAAGCTGCACTGGGCTTGCAACAGCTGGGTTAATGGTTGGACTCAATTATCTCAAAGGTCTTTTCCAACCTAAATGATGTTTATGGCTCACAAAAATATTTGGGTTTTGGATTTATTTTTTTTTAGGGAGCTCTCTTCTGCTGCACATCATGATCATCAGTGGCAACCAGTAACAAATCCAGTAATGGCCACTGCTACTTTGTGGAAGTTACTTTGAAGCAGCTTGTCATGTGCAGGGCACAGCTTGGGCAACCCTGGCTAATATCACAAGGTGCTTTGCACAGAGGATCCAAAGATGCACATGCTAGATACAGGGCAACGCCCACCGACTGCATCAAGGCAATCTTAGGGCAGAACAAGGCTGCCAAACGGTGTCTGCAAAGCTAAATAAGAAAATCAAGCAGAAAAAAGAAAGCCCGTTAATCCCATATTCAGCCACTGCCAGATGTTTCTGCCCATTTGTCCACATAGTATTGGGAGGTTTGACAATATCACACAGAATCACAGAATCAGAACATTAGAGATTGGAAGGGACCCCAAAAGATCATCCAGTACAACCCCCTACCACAACAGGACCACCTGGAGCAAGTCTCACAGGAACATATCCAGGCAGGTTTTCAACATCTCTAGAGGAGACTTCACAACCCCCCTGGGCAGCCTGTTCCAGTGCTTTGTGAACCTCACTGACAAGAAGTTCCTTCTTATACTTATGTGGAACCTCTTATGTTCCAGCTTACACCCATTGCCTCTTGTCCTATCGTTAGATGACACTGAGAAGAGTCCAGTGGACCAGTTTCCCCTTCAGCAAGCAAAGAGTTAATGTCTAGCTCACAAGGAATGAGGACCTGGGACCTCTTCTAGAAGCCAGGCTGGCTTAAAAATGTTAGTAATGAGAGATACCACTCATGTCCAGGGTCTGTCAGGACCAGACTGGCAAATTTTCACCCCTGACCATAAAGTCTTGTGGTTTCAGTAGTCAGAACCCGACAAGAATCCATGCAAGAGTTTTTTCTGGATATCCAACAGCCAACTTTTCCTTCTGTGGGAACAGCAAGACCTGCAATGAGATGGAAAATATGATTCTGCATTTTCTTGTTTTCACAAGAGGCCTTCAGCAGGTGTATGTGAGATGCTGACTCAAAGAGAAAGGTTTAAGAACCTTTCACTCTTTGCCATGTGGCTTTTCTACCCTGGCTGGCTTGTGCCTGCATCATGCACTGCTCATGCAAACTGTCTGCTGTGACAAAGAGCAGAACATTTCCTGCTGCAATAACTCAAATTTCAAAATACTGCAGAAAATCACTGGAAGTTTTGGGGATCCTGCAGGCACTTCTCCTGCCACCCCAGGGAACGTTCCAGCAGGTACTGGGTGGGTACCAGTAGTGCTCATGTTCTGCTGTGGGACACCTAAGGAAGACTTGACTTCACAGAGATACCAGTGACTAGTGCTGTGGAAAAGATTTGGTCCCACCACACTAAAGTGTATGCAGTGCCATCATCAACAATATGCCAGTGTTCCCAGTAGTACAGCTCCAGTGGCACTGAGCAAAAACACAAGGATTCACACCCTTTAAAGACTGATATCTCCAGGAAGAAAATGTTGTTAAGCTGGAACAGTCTAGGGACTTGCAGACAGCTTAGAGATTTCATCCTTGAGAGGTAGAAATTGTGGAAATTAAAAATGAAGTTGTGGAAATTAGAGGTTATTATCACAAAGCCTCTATTTAAGGGATAATGTTCTTGGCAGAGAATTATACAAGGCAATAAATTGCTTTAGTAGGTGATTATATTCCCAAAGCAAAAACTGCCGCAACGGCTGAGTAAGTAACCACAACCACCATTATACAATGAGGGGAAGGATAAAAGCCGTGATATTGTGCCCTCTGAAAATAATTCCTAAGCATACATTGTTTTCCTCCATCACCAGCGCATTAAAAAGCACCGTGCTTCACCTTCACGGCATTTCCACATTTACCTGAGCAGTACTGCTGAAGACTAGAGGAATTCATCCCACAGATGGGCCTTGGACACCTGTGTCTCTATCCGTAAGGATATGCTGATGGTTTGTAGATCAAGTTCACGGGTAGGGAAACTGTTTCAGCTTCTCAGAGACCCTCCGGTAATGGGCTTCCACAAGCACAAGGACATAGCGAGACAAGGGGAAAGGACCATCTTCCCAGAAATCTGTAGTCCAACACTCTGAGGATGCTTCCACTTGTATAGGTAACATCTACCTATAGGACAAAGCTCCTCCACCACTAGTAAACAGGATTCCCTTTTTTCTCATAATGTAGAGCTGAAAAATAGTCACTGTTCCAGCATCTCTGAGTCTCCCTGCCATCATTCCCACCTCCACCACATCTCTATAAGCTTGCTTTGCATGGAGCACGTGCCAACCCCTGGCTAAACTCAAACTCGGATGGTAATGGGAGCAGAACACAGCGCGCCACTGTTACACACAAGTTCTCAAGAAAACGATTCCTCTTCCACAGCTCGCACAGACTGCCAGTAAATTTCCATGAAAGGGAGGTGTGGTCGAGATGATTTTGACCCTTGTAGTCCATCTACTTGGCTATTACTCAGTCTCTAGAGAGAACGATGCAGCTCTGAAAAGACCAGTTTCAATCTCAGGAAGAATGAACTGATTAAAACTGATTTCTGAAGTCACGTACCTGGAATGAGGATCTGTCCTTGTCTTCAGAGTGCAGGTCTACACTACAGTTACTCTGTGTGGACACACTTCTCTCTCCCAAACAGTGGCTGGGTTGCTTGCATGGAAGTTCAACTTCAGAGCCCCATCCAACCTGAGTGTTTCCAGGGATGGAGTACCCACCCCCTCTCTGGGCAACTTGACAGTGTTTCACCATCTCAATGTAAAAAAACAAGTGTCTTCCTTATGTCCCATCTAATTTCCTCTCTTTTATTTTAAAACCATCACCCCTTGTCCTGTTGCAATAGGCCCTACTAAAAAAATTGTCCCACATCTTTCTTACAAGGCTATTTTGAGTATTGAAAGGCAACACTAATGTCTTCTCAGAGCCTTTTCTTCTGAGCTGAACAACCCCAGTTCTCTCAGCCTTCCCTTACGGCAGACGTGTTTCCAGTCCTGTGATTTGCATCTTTATCAGGCTGATTTCTTACTTCCAAAAGTGAAACAGAAATAACACTGTCTTTCTCTTAACAGCTAGAAGACTCCTCTGCACTCAAGAACCAACAGTAACTTGCACAAGAACAACAGGCTCTGCTGCAAGTCTAGCTGTGCCTCCAAAAACTCTATACCAGAGCAGCAAAGCTACTGCTCCAAAATGTAAACTGAAACGGTACCACCTGTTCCTCTAGAAGCCTTTTACTCTTTGACCATTCTACGTCTCAAAGAACCAGCATTAACTGATTAAACTCACCCTGCCATGGAAAGGAAACACCAGCATTTATTTCCTCACTGCACAGATTTCCTGAGCGGTCTTGAGAGAGTCCTTTGATCTCTCTGTGACCTGGGCCTGTGTCTGCTACAGGCAGGTTGGCATCGCTGTGTTCTTCTGACACATCCTATGAGAGATTGCTGGGGGTGTGGAGCACACAGATCAGCAGATTTCATGACAGCACTACCCAGAACAAGCTCTATCAGTTAGCAACAAGCACTGTCTTCCAGAGCTGGTCATGCCCCTTATACCCATCCCTACTCTCCTTCTCACTCTAATTTCTCATATGAGCTGCCTCCAAACCCCACCCTTGCTATTAGCACATGAACACAAGTATGTTGAAAGGGCAGGCAACTCAAGAAGGGTTGAAAATGTGGTTCAGTGGCTGTGTTGGCACTGGGCTGATAGTGGGACTTGATTATCACAGAATCATTAGGGGTTGGAAGGGACCTTGAAAGATCATCTAGTCCAATCACCCTGACACAGCAGGATTACCTAGACCAAGTCACACAGGAACACATCCAGGCGGGTTTTAAACGTCTCCAGTGAAGGACACTCCACAACTGCCCTGGGCAGCCCCTTCCAGTGCTCTGTCACTCTCACTGTGAAAAAATTCCTTCTCATATTTATATGGAACCTCCTATGTTCCACCTTACACCCACTGCCCCTTATCCTATCACCAGATGACACTGAGAATAGCCTGGCTCCATCCTCCTGACACCCACCTTTCACATATTTATAGACATTAATGAGGTCACCCCTCACTCTCCTACTCTCCAAGCTAAAGAAACCCAGTCCCTCTGCCTTTTCTCATAAGGGAGGTGCTCCACTCCCTTCATCATCCTCATTGCTCTATGCTGGACTACCTCCAGAAGCTCCACATCCCTCTTGAACTGAGTGACCAGAACTGGACACAATACTCCAGGTGTGGTCTCACCAGTGCACAGTAGAGGGGGAGAAGAATCTCTCTCAACCTGCTAACCACCCTGCTTCTGATCCACCCCAGGATGCTGTTGGCGCACTTTGTCACAAGAGCACATTGCTGGCTCATAGTCATCCTGCTGTCCAGCAGGACCACCAGGACCCTTTCCCCTACACTACACTCCAACAGGTCAGTCTTCAACCTAGACTGGTACCTGGTGTTGTTCTTACCCAGATGTAAGACTCTACACTTATCCTTTTTATGCTTCATTACATTTCTCTCTGCCCAGCTCTCCAGCCTGTCCAGATCTCACTGAATGGCAGCACAGTCTGCAGGGGTGTCGGCGACACCACCCAGCTTTGTGTCGTCAGCAAACTTGCTGACAGTGCATGCCAATCCCTCATCCAAGTCATCAATGAATATATTGAACAGGACTGGTCCCAGCACCGATCCCTGGGGCACTCCACTAGATACAGGCCTCCAACTAGACTCTGTCCCATTGACCACTACTCTCTGACTTCTACCTTGTAGCCAGTTCACCTTGGAAGTCTTTTCCAGCCTTAATGATTCTATGATTCCATGTTCAGTGTACCCTACTCGCAAGCACCACCCCAACCCTGAAAACACCCTGGTAAGGTAAGTCTTGAACATTTTCCTCACCAGACCTTTGCCAGCCGAGTTTTTCCCGGGTACTAAAAGCCACACAACTCTGATGGGCAGGAAAGGAGGAAAAATACCAACCAGAAACTTCTTCCCCAGGGTATTTTCTCTGTGTCAAGGGATGATATCACCTTGTATAAGAGCAGCCCAATCACACACATTCAGAGAAATCTGGTCCATTTTCACCTGTCATGTGCTAGCACAATAAACAACTGGTAATTGGTAAACAATCCCAGTTTAAACCACACAATTGGCTTTACCCTTAGAAGAGTAGGTACAATGCACATGATTCCTTTTGCAGGCAGAGCTATAATGCTGAGGGGAGAAACCCCATCAGCGTTATTTCGGCTCTCACAGCTTCTTACAGAGCCCTGGACACAATAGCAGCACTGATTCAGCAACACTCTCGTTGCAAGGGCTAGAGTCAGTTTCTTTGCCATAAGCATCCATCTCTACCTGTGAATGGGTTTCTAAGCCTTCACTTCTGTACCAGATGTGCCTCCAGTGTCTGAGAACTGGAAAGGAGCTAAACCACACCAGAGCCAACCTGTTCAGAGGAACCCCTACAGAACACAGTTTCCAGTTCTGGGCACTCAGTTCAAGAAGGACACAGAGCTGCTGGAGGGGGTCCAGCACAGAGCAATGAGGGTGATGAAGGAAGTGGAGCACCTCCCTTATGAGGAAAGGCAGAGGGAGCTGGGTTTCTTTAGCTTGGAGGAGACTGAATGTTTATAAATATGTGAAGGGTGGGTGTCAGGAGGATGGAGCCAGGCTATTCTCAGTGTCATCTGGTGATAGGATAAGGGGCAGTGGGTGTAAGGTGGAACATAGGAAGTTCCATATAAATAAGAGAAGGAATTTTTTCACAGTGAGAGTGACAGAGCACTGGAAGGGGCTGCCCAGGGCAGTTGTGGAGTGTCATTCACTGGAGACGTTTAAAACCCGCCTGGATGTGTTCCTGTGTGACTTAGTCTAGGTGATCCTGCTGTGTCAGGGTGATTGGACTAGATGATCTTTCAAGGTCCCTTCTAATGATTCTATGATTCTATGATTTTAAAGTATTTCCTACTTGTCATAAGAGACTACAAAAAGGAACATGATCTTGTGAACAAGTTTAACTGAAGACATCTTTTTGTTGAAACAGGTTTCCCAGGGAGGTTGTGGTTGCTCCATGCTCCATCCCTGGAAGTTTTCAAGGCCAGATTGAATGGGGCTCTGGGCAACCTGATCTAGTGAGAGGTGTCCCTGCCCATGGCAGGTGGTTGGAACTGTATGATCTCTGAGGTCCCTTCTAACCTAAAACATTGTGTGATTCTGTGATTTTTTTTCATACCCAACACAAGGATAATCATATCTTCTTTTCAAAGCCTTTTATTTGTGCCCTTAGTGGAGTTTTCTCTCTCTACCTCCTCACATTTCCACAAGTGAAAGACAAATACCAGCTGCTCTGCCAGCACAAGAACAAAAGTCTGGGGATTTCCAGCACATGTGTTCAGTGTGTTGGGCAGTTCATAGAGTGCTGCAAACCCCCACTGAAGAAATATTGAGTTGAAACTTGTTTAAAATATGAACCTGCCTACCGCTGTAATGAAGGTCTGTATCATTCTGGTCACTTCATCCTGACATCTTCAACACATTCCTAAACAGCACATTCCATAGCTACCAATGCACCAGGCAGTAACACACCTTCCAAATCAGCTGGTGCTACAGCTAATGGTGCAGATAAAGGACCTAAAAAACACTCACTATGATAAATCACACTGAGAGTTGCTGGCAGAATGGCTTCAAATTATTGTCCTGAGACTCAAAGAGGAAAAAAAAAAAACCCACTTCCATAAGTAACAGGTAAGGATTTCTATTTCTACACCTTCCATAGAGCAATTTGTACCTGACAGGATCTGACAAGCATCCCACTAGAAAAAGATTACTTCCACAGATGAGTTTGAAACCCATGGGATCATCAAGGCAGAGGATGGGGAGGAGCGTGTGGGGGTAGGGGGACAACAGACAGCTGTCTGCTCATTGAAGTACAGTCAGATGCAATACACATCATCAGCAACTGTGCATTGACAAATCACACAGCCAAGGTCTGCAGCTAAGGCAAATCATGGATTAAAGCCTGTTTTTAATTCAGCATATTCTTCATTTCTGCAAAAGCACTGTGACCTGTCCCCTGTTCCACTACTGACGTACGTACCTCAGGCATACAGCAGTGCTGTGAGTTCCTCTCATCGGTGCTGAGATTTGGTGTAACACTGAGACTCTGAGCTCCCTCTAAAATGAGGAAAAAATGTCTTTCACATTGTTATATGTATTTAGGTGATTCATGTATTTTGTTTTTAGTGTTGTTGTATTATTAAGTTCTCTTTGCCACGCTACTTTTGAAAGGCAGCATCTTCTCAGACACCTAAGGAGACCACGGACCCCACACTAAAGACATCTTCTAAGACACCTAAAGAGACCATGCTACAACAGAGAGGACCCTAACAACAATGAAAAGCCCGGGTTCATTAAAAACCGTCCAATGGTGTGCCAGCTTCTTTTCAAAGAGGACACCTAGTCCAGTGAAAAGCCTGTGTTGTTTTTTTAACTGACCAATGATGGACCATGCATGGGATATAAAAGAGGGGACTTGAGCCATTTTCGGTGTGGAGTACGGGAAGGAGGTTGTTTAACCCCATCCCGTCCTTGCACCCAGCGCTACCCGTAGGAATCCTTAAGCACTGTTTGCTTGTTCCTATTTGATAAATAGTAATTGGTTAAGAATAATCTGTTTTGGGTCAAATTACACATAACAACATCAAAAAGACTCTGACTCAGTTCTGGACAGGTAACTTTCCAGAATTTTCCAGAGACCAAAAGTCACAACACTGACGACCTCACAGGCAAGGGCTAGCAAAATGGTCAATCAATAGGAGGGAAGGCAGAACACAAGGGTCACTACGGAAACTACGGTGGAGAACTGCTACAAAAGGCCCGCAAGAACCCTGTGTTTGAGATGGCTCATACAAGAATCACTAACCCTCCATAAGACCACAAAACTATCCATAATGTTGAATTAACTGCTTGTACTGTCTTAACCATCATCTCCCTGAGCACTGGTGTGGGTGCAGGTGAATTCAGATTAACTTTCTCCACTCCAGACTCTAGTAAAACAGAGCTACCAAACAATCTGAAGTTCATGGCACACACAACCTTCTCTGAGATGCCTGCCCAGTCTTCTGGCAGATCTTCTTGCCAAGACCTAAGTGAAAGACTAACAAGACTGAAGTCTGCATTTAAGACATGAATCTCAGTACCTAAGCAAAATGTCCAGTAACCTTCATTGCAAAATGCAAGGGCCCGCAGCCCACATTCAGCTATAAAATGGGTACATCAGGCTGTGCCTCTGCTTGAGAAGGAAGATTCTGTATTTGCATGTGGACAGGTTCTCCTTTGGTGGGTTTAGATGTCTGCAAAACAGAGGGGAGGCAGGACCCTGTTCCTCTGTTACATGACAGGAAATAGCCTCTCAAGATCAGCTCAGAAGCAAATCTTCAGCATTTGTGAGATGAGCTCTCCCTGAGAAGACGCAGAGGTAAGAAGCCAAGCATCAAGCACAGGAGAAACAGAATCCGATCTGCCCAGAAAATTCTGTTACACTTTTGCTGTTAGAAAAGGCTTCAGATCCAGAAATGAACTTTTGGGTAGTCTGGGTCAGTGCTCAGACTTCACAATCCTTTAGTCACTACTGCTGCTCACTGAATTACTATTAAATCTCTCTACACCCAATGACCAACTGCTATAGCACTGTGTAGCACATCCAAAGCCAAATGCCATTGTGCTTACCGCAGAGATGGGCAACAGCAAAGGAGAAAAGACTTTTATAAATTTAAGGATATTAAGCTGCAGGGGGGGGGAGCCCATCTTTCTCCTAGTCAGATGTGTCCCTGCCCACAGCAGGGACTTGGAACTAGACTATCTTTAAGGTCCCTTCCAACCCAAATCTTCCTATGATCATTCTGACCGCCAAGTTAGAACACTCCTCTGGTAACATTTACTTAGACAACTCCAAGTCAGGTGTAGACATATCAACAAAAAGGTAGCTCAGGACTGCACTGCCTCTTTTTAAGTGATTCCTTAACAGAGAGTGGATGTGTAGGAGAGCAGTTGGCTCAACTGCTACAGTAGAAACAGAATGATTTTGCAACTCAGTAAAACGCACACAGAGCTGAATGTTAAGTTTGAAGACAGAAAGCAAATGTGGGGTCAGGAGGTAAAAGGAGGAAGGGAGTAGTAACCTCAGCCAATAGCCTGGAAACACCATGAGAGAGCTCACGCTAGAAACAGGCTGTTATGGTGGTAATGTTCTCTCTGTTGGGAGTCTACCTGCCGATTCTGCAAACACATTAATAAAAGCAGAGCAAAACAGTTTAATAAGCTCACTCCTGCTGCCAGTTCCTTTTCCTCCACTAAAAGAAATATCCCATCCCTCAGGTTCCAGTCCACTAACCATCTGGCATAAAGCCCAAGTGGGGCTTGGCTCTCCAGCACTGAAAGACAAGAGGTGAAATCCAGTCCTTGCTTAATACCAACAGTGTAAAGCCAATTTAAAAGTCTTTACAAATCTATCTTTGATCGAAAGGAAGATGTTGTTTAATTGAAAAGTCGCCTTTTCTGGAACAGTTGGATTTTCCTTCAGCTGCAGCCACTTCAAAAGGATTCCCAGTAATGTCAGAGCTTCTTAGGTTTAAACTGTCAGCATCGGAAGGGCTGCTACAGGCTTTCGTCTTCCACAGGTTCCTAAAGACCTCTAGGATATAAAGATCCACTTTAAAGAATATAAATGCTTTAAAAATACAGAAGGGAGGGAGACCGTTAAGAAAAAGATTCCCTCCAAATATAAAGTTATCATAGTTTCGGCAGAGGACTGGTTTCTGCAGCAGTGAGCTATTTTTCTTGTATTCATACTTTTGCATAATTTGCATAACACGTACAGTAAGGAGGTGCCCATTGCTGCAGACGCACACAGATATGTTTTGGAAATGCTGCTTTACTTCAGATGCGCTGCACTGAAATGCAGAGGGAAAAGGCACTGAGATGGCCATTATTATTCAATACAGTGTGCCCTGTCATGTCTCATCATGCTTGACTAAAACTTTGTAACTCTGGCATAGCTGGCATAAAAATAGGGACATGCCAGCGTCTGGATGGAGACATAACACCCACCTCCAGGGAGAGCTCTAGACAGCAGCTCA
The DNA here is from genome assembly GCA_013400115.1 of Rhinopomastus cyanomelas. Lineage (NCBI taxonomy): Eukaryota > Metazoa > Chordata > Aves > Bucerotiformes > Rhinopomastidae > Rhinopomastus > Rhinopomastus cyanomelas. Next base: position 163,640 of record VXBP01010260.1, read on the forward strand.
GCAGAATTGCTGTCCCACCCAAACTTCACTGAGATCTCAAAATATGACAGACCAGCTTTTATAAACTTGCAGAACTGCCCTCTGTGTCTTAACACTCATGACCCACCTGAGGATTTACCATTTCTGTAGATAGCTCTAAGTTCTTGGCACACACTGTCTTTATGGGTCAGCAAAAACCATAGGCCACTGGCTTTAAAAACACTCCCACCCATGGGCAATGCTGGGGTCTGCTCAGAATCCAGGTAGATGGAGACTCACCTGTATTCTCAAATCCATAGACTGATTGAGCGTAAGGACAAAATATTTGAGACTATTTCACTGTTGGACCAGCAAGAGCTGTGCTCTAGAGTCTGCAAACCAGCAGATAGGGTCAGTGTCCTTGTTCCCTCAGCCCTGTGTCTGGCCTCACAAAGACCACATTGAGCTGACCTGGATTCTACCACGTGTTCTTATCTTGCTTTCAGTTCACATAAGCTTTGGGACTTTCCCTCCCTGGGCTCAGATCTTTAGGGTGAGGTCTTTTGTGACTCTAAGCCTCATGTTTCTTTGTGTTTAAATTCTTCACTTGCACAAGAAGAACCACAGAACTTCAAAGGCTATTTGTGAGGCCAAGCAGGGCTGCTGAGAGCCTGTAGGAATGAAAGTCATAAAGCGGGACACTGCAAAACATGTGACACGAAAAGCTTCTAAAACAGATGCACGTATTTAATAACAACTGATTTTGGGGTTCCCCATGCACAACAACCTGTAAGGAATCTTCTGTCGTGCCACATTGTATTAGTCATAGTCACAACCATGTAGTCCCTTTACAGCAGCTAGGGTGGCTGGATTTCTGAATAGTTATGTTTGCCATCAAAAACTTTGAGAATGAGAGACAAGGTTTTACATTAGGACAATTAAAAGCTTATTCCATTACTAGTCACTCATACCACATCTCCACGGCTTTTGAACCCCTCCAGGGATGAGGACTCTACCACTGACTTTGACAACCCTTCCGGGGAGGAAGTTTTTCCCAGTGTCCAATCTAAACTTCCCCTGGTACAACTTGAGGCCATTTCCTCTTGTCCTGTCACTTGTTACTTAGGAGAAGAGGCTGACCCCCATCCCACTGCAACCTCCTCTCAGATAACTGATAAAGATATTAAACAGAACTGGTCCCAGTACTGGACCCTGGAGGACACCACTTGTGACTGGCCACCAGCTGCATTTGACTCCGTTTACCACCACTCTCAGGGTCTGGCAATCCAGCTACTTTTTCACCCAGTGAAGCATACACCCGGTCCAAGCCATGGTAAGCCAGATTCTCCAGGAGAATGCTGCACGAAACAGTGTCAAGGGTTTTACTAAAGTCCAGATAGGCAACACCTACAGCATTCCCCTAATCCACCAAGTGTCACCTTGTCATAGAAGAACAAGTTAGTCAAGCAGAACACGTGCTTCACAAACCCCTGCTGACTGGGCTTCATTGCCTGGTTTTCCTGTAGGTGCTGCGTGATGGCACTTGAGATGATCTGCTGCACAGCCTCCTCTCCAGCAAGGCTGCAAGATCTAATGTGAGCTCTGCTCACAGGAACAAAGGGCTATACTAAGATCACTGCAACAGCTGAAATTTACAGCTCCATCAGAGGGAAAAGTACACACGAGTATCACTTGCTCCTGGGCTGTCCCTTGTGTCATTCTATTAAGTTTTTGGAGTTGCAACAGGGACAAATTTGGCTCAATGCACTTAAATATTTGTGTTCAATACTCATGGCTGTATTTAGATATGAAGCAATATGTCTCTTATTGCAAACATAATTCTTTGTAATGGCATAAGCCCTGAATGCATAGGACATTTAGCCCATAAAAACAACAAAGGTCTGGTCCAGTCTCCGTTGAAATCATCTATAGACCTCCTATCATTTCTAATGGGAACAGAATCAGGCCCCATCTTTTCTGCCCTTAGAGGGGAGACTTTCATTAAGAGTTAGTGGTAATATCCCCATATTGATGAGTCACTCGCTTTGTAGAACATAACATTTTATGAAGTAGAGAATCACTTTCCCTAAGCAATTACAAGTTTGAGACAGGATCTCAGGCATTGGCATGTCCTTTTGTTTCACTGCCCCCTTTTCAGTGGCACTACCGTCATTCTTAACATGCTTGCCTGGTTATCTGCTGGGGAAAATAATTTGTAAAATGTGGCTTCTGTGATAAGTGGGAGATCCCAGACAGATATGAAAGTGTGGGTTAAGATTTTAGTGAGTGAGGTTTCCCTTAAAACTTCTCACCCCATCTCTTCAGCTTCTTGATTTGGGGCCTGTGAATAAGATCAAGAACATCCACCTCTGCAGCACATTAGCCCTACTGAAATGAGACCCCTTTAACCCTTGTCCAGTATTTGTGAACAACAGAAGTGTCACACATGTAATAATAGAAGCAAGAGCAACTCCTAAAGAAATCCTTCAAACCTGATGTGTGTTAACAGTGGCAGAAATGTTGACATTATTCTTACTAGGTTTTGGGAGATGCTGCAGACCATTAGGAAGATCCTCACACCTCCACAGCAAGGCTGCTATGACCTGGTGTGAGCTCTGCCCACAGGAACGACAGTCTCTAAAAGCCTTGCAACAACTGAAACTTCCTGCTCCATCAGAGGGAAAGTACATACCAGTATCAGCCACCCACCACTGGTCAGTGAAATAGAGAGAATGAATTATTTGGGATGAAAAGCCCAAGCCACCCCTCTCTATTAAGGAGAAAAGATGTAAATACAGACTGGGCATCTAATGGCATCTGATATAATGGCCCGAGGTTGGCCGTGTCCCTTTCAACTCTGAAACATTTTGCAGGGCTTAAGCAAAGCATTTACGTTGGCCACCTACTCTCTCTAGTGGTCCGTACAGAGAACAGCCTAAGCCTTCCACAGCAAAGTGCAATGTTTCACGCGTCTGTAAAGCAGAAACACTTTTCTAAAAGAAAGACAAAGTACAAGCTTTAAACAGAGATCATCAAAGAGTTGATCTGCCACTCAAGGCTTTGTCATCTCATCGTCACGCTGGGGAGGATGAAGGAAGCAGGACCAAAGTATCTGATTTTCCTCTAACAAACCTCTAAGAGGGGATGACTGAACTCACTGCTTCAGTTTTTGACGTGGTCACTGTGACCATGAGGCACATTGAGAGACTTAAATAGGGGAAAGGTGGGATTCAGGCACTGAAGATTCCAGTTCCGTTTAGTTTTTCCATATCATATTATATTATAGCATGGAATACAACCTGCTCAAACTCCATGAGCAGTACAACTGATGCTGCTAGAAATTAAGTCACTATGGCCTTTGCAGAACTTGTTTAAAAAAGAACAGTTCTTTTTTAAAGGGAACTAAAGTTATAGGCAATGTTCTAAAACAAGTGAAATGAAGATGTAAATTAAACTGCGACCTTCTGTGTAAGGGCAATGGAAAAGACAATGCCAAGGCTTTAGTTCTAAATAAAATACCTACTTTCCACAGAATTCTTTTTAACCCAGAGACTGAAGTTACAAGGCACTACTTCAGTCTATTGTTTAATGACATTTATAACTCTATAATAGTATTTTGCAAAAATTACTGCTCAGGCTTAACATTTCTGATTATGGGATAGACAATAGAGTGATGTCATGAATGCAAAGTTAGTAAATTATAATCTGTCATTGGGCTTTAAATAAGTGTATTTCTTCAGACAATAGGCATGATGAATATAAGCACAAATGAACCACAAATTTCTTCAATTATTATTTAGTTTCATTTTCCTGTGAATTTTCATTTAATTCCAAGCACCACCTCTTTACCATAAATCAAAGGCAGCACTGCCTTGTGGCAACACATCTACTTAACATAATGAAGAAACACCTAGAGTCATTAAAAATAGCACTTCCACAGTCCAAGGTTCTTTGATAGCAGCACAGTCTTGCGTTTGAGGCTGTAATTCAGAGTTTGCAATATTGTCCCTCCTTCTCTAGCATCAGACTGGTATTCCCAACCACAGCAGTTACACAGGAACTATTTTACCTTTAAGCCCAGGTAGCTTGTGGTGAGTAAGGGTGTGATTCTCCTCATGCTAGAACCTCAGCCCACCTCTCACCTCTAGCCCTGACAACATGGGTATGAGCTGGTATTATCTAAATAGTCCATGTTGCCTCACTTGGACTCAAGCCCAATGCCTAAAAGATTTCAGATCCAGCTGTTCAGTCCAGGCAGATTCTCAGGGGGAAAACATGGGCCCTAACTGCATCAGTACTAATAAAGACACTTAGCTTTAGCTGTCCTACTCAAGTCCACAGCCCCCTTGAATATGGCAAGCAGCTGGTCCGGTTTCCCAGCCAGAATCCTTGTGCTCCATCTGGTTTATGCAGCCTTTTGATTTGCAAACCGCACATATGCAACGGGATTCCCTTACTGCTTGCGACGCCCTGAGACCCTCCTTTTGGATGCTATGGTCTCAGCTGAGGTCATAACCCCATGTGAGAGTAAGCATATGCATCCTAAGGGTCCAAGAGGCTCCCAAAGACGCCTGTCATGCCCTCAGTTGGGAGTCAATGATTTAAAGCCTCACACAAAGCCCCAGGGTCACAGGGTACAATACCTGCACCACAATTCCTTTATGTCACTTCTCCCTCACCTGTTTTCCTCCTCACACAGTATCAGGTCTTAATCTTCTGTTTTTCTAACATTCGAGGCATAGGGTTGATCAACTTTCCTTCCCAAGGTGATCCTGTGCACTGTGGAGCCTCCTGCTCCCCTCTCCTGCCACTATCCTTTTGTAAGGCAGCAGAACAGACGGAAGGCAAGGAGATAATCAGGCAGCCGATGTGGTCTGAATACAAGTCTCGTTATCTCTTTACGCATTCTCTCCTCAAATTGTATGACCTGCATTTCAGGCACCCTTGGGCTTGGGATTTACATTTTTAATATCAGGGGCTTGTGACGCCGTCCTCTTGTTGGTTAATTGGTATCAGAGAGCAAGTGTTTTCCCTTCCACTGAAATAAATCTCCCCTAAAGCTGCAATTGCTCATTCTTTTGTTCCATCCTCATTTGAAATGGGTTCTGCAAAGCCTCCACACCATGCTAAATAATCTTCAACTCTCACTTTTTAAAATCTATTGGTTTATGCCTTAATGGCTTTGATGGGCTTTGCTATTCAGTCTTGTTACTTAAACCACTTTCCTCATATTCCTAAACTCTGTGTTTTCATTCATCCTTACCACAGTGGACTCTTTGAAGCTGAAAGGATTTATTTATTATCCAGAAGACTTTTCCCCCTTGATTTTGGAAACATACCTTTTTGAAACACAATGTGTCACAGTTCAGGGTATTTTCCTGGTCTAGAATATTGAGCCTAAAACAAATGCATTTTGTGTCACGATTTGCTGAAAAAAATCCATCCGTACCTCGGAGGGTAACATTTTTTCCAGGGGATCTGTGTCAGCTCCAAACAATAGAAACGTCGCCCTCATCATCAGTTTAATGTGATCTGAAATAATGTTCTGTTTGAATTCGGTTGTTAGCGGTGCTAATAAAAGCTAATCAGTAGCAATGGTGAAATTCTGGAAGATTACTGCGTACGAGCTGTAATTCTCTGCCTACAATGTGCATTGCAATTTGAAATTAAACTAATTTGGACACACGTAGGAAATGTCAGTCTGTGTAATGCTGTGTAAACAGACTGAAGTATCACAGAGAAGGATCAGGAACAAATAAAATCGTCTGTGTGACTTTGCCTTAAATCAATGTTGACACTTTTGCTGCTCCTACAACGATAATGTAACTTCCAGCTTTCTTCATATCATGTCCTTGCTGTGCAACCACGGAAATACTGAGAAGCCTAATCACCATTTTGCCAGGCATTTATTTTAATATTGTTCTCCAAATATTTGAAAGTATCTAAAAACAAGGGGCAGAATTTCTGAAGCTTATCTGTCAGTCAGCTCTCTTTCCAACCCACACACAGCTTCTCTGAAAACTGGAAAGATGTCCATGTATTTGAAATGGCGCCAGTTGCTTCCAAGCCAGGCAACTGATGTGCCCAGATTCCTCTATTCTCTGGGAGGGAAAAAAAAATGCAGTCAAAGAAATGTAGACAGAATCAGACGCTGAAGCTGGTTTGTTTGCTTCTGTATTTTTAGATTAGTTTCAGATAATGTCTCCAAAACACTTCAAAAAGAGCTTTTCTAATGACTGAAGATGTGATTCCACCCCAAAAGACTCTTCTTCGTATTGCAAACTACATTAAGTCATCTTCTTCATTTTGAGAATAAACCCACCTACTTCAGCATCTCACAATGTCAGGGAGCTTAGCTACCAGGAGTAGCTGATGTTGGCAAAGTGCTCTTGAGGTTGTAAAGAATTGTAAGTGTAGTTGTGTAAAGTTTCGTGCAGAACACAACAACTTGGGCCACTCTTCACCAGCTCTATTAGTCCAGATGGATTTTTCCAGCATTGGATTTCCAGTGACGTGTTACCAGCTCAGGGACTAAGCGCTTGCGCATCACAGCTCAGACAACAAGACTAAATACGTTATTCCCAAAGCTGCTAACGCTTTGCTCCAATGTAACTATTTCAGAAGTGACATTTATTTCATAAACTGACAAAAGTAAACTCATACACGCTCTTAGTGCTGACACTTTTGGGGATGAGCAATGGTAGGGCAAGTTAAAAGGTCAAAACTTGTTAAAAATTGCTTAACTGGGCCTGTTTGGACTTCTACTAGTTCAGGCAGTGACCATATGGCCTGCCCAGGGAGGTGGTGGAGTCGCCAACTCTGGAGCTGTTCAAGGCAGGATTGGACATGGCACTTGGTGCCATGGTCTAGCCTTGAGCTCTGTGGTGACAGGTTGGACTTGATGATCTATGAGGTCTCTTCCAACCTTGATAATACTGTGATACTGTGATACTGTGATATATGCAGGTCAGACAGGAGACAGGAAGGAAGTAGTCACCCATTACTGGGCCCACAGGTATTAAGTTAATAAGCTAAGAGGAAAGAGTCCTTCATCCAGTGTAAGTATGTGCCCTGGAAAGGCATTTCTAGGATGTCACCTTTCTTAACCAGGAGAAACACTGGCTGTACCTGGTCTCCCTGCAGGTCACACTCCTTCCTCCACAGCTCTTGCAGCTGAGAGGCCAAGTTTGGATAACTGGCTTTTGCCCTGTGCTACTCCAGCTTCAGGCTCTGGTCTTGCTTGTCCTCCAGCCCAGGGTTCAGTTCACGAAGTCTGAACCGAGAAACAAAAGCCTGTACCACCTAGGAGAGACATCTCTCTCCCTCTGCTCACTGATTAGTACTTTTTGCTGCATCTGCTCCCTCTTAAAACTGCCAATTCAAGAAGTGTAGAAAAACCTCTTCTCATTAGCAATAACAGTCTCACTAATTAAGGGCATTGTGTTCGCAGTCCATTTGCTCTTGATCACCACTTCGTTTCAGTTACTCCTTGTACTGATGCTTCATCTCGCTCAGTGAGTAGAAGAGCAGTGCCAGGTGATCCAGTATCTGTTACTGCTCAGCAACTTGTTTTTCTGCACAGCCTCAGTGGAACCTTTACAGCTCTCTCGCAGAGGATGATCAGGCAGAGTAGGGGATAATAATAGAAGCCCAGTGATGGCAAGTCCCAAGTAATACTGTTCTCTACACACATAGAATATACTAACTCAGGTGAACAAGCAGTATTTTTCAGGAAGTTTTCTCTGTCCAAAAGGAAAAAGAAAGAAACCAATAAGCTACATCTAGCAAACTACTTAAACTGATGTTATGCCCGTGGTCATCCAAAGGAGCAAGTGAGGACAAGATACCTCTGTGCTTAAGAAATGAAGTTAGAATAAGAGATGAGTGCAGCATCCCAAACTGGAAAGAAAATAATAGAAAAAAAAAAACTAACTAGCAATACCAAACTGTTTTCTGTTCATCTTGTTTGCGGCCAGACAAACTTCATTATAGCTGAACTTCTGCAGAGCATCACAATGATGTTCAACGGACCACTTGCAACACATGCATTTCCTTCAAGTGTCCAGAACAAACTATCTGGACCTGGAGCTGGGGCCAGCTGTTTGTTAGAAAGCCAAGCTGCGGGCAAAACAGCTTTCCAACCCTCCACACTCACGTCAATTTGCCAGTTAAACATACAAAGCACATAATGGGGAAGGAGAAGAGGAAGGGGGACATGGATCACAGCGTTGCTTTGCCAGAAAATGTCAAAATAAACCAGAGATGGGAGCCAGTAGAGCTACTTACACCACGCTATAACATGCAGAGCATTGCCTGCATCCTGATCCCCACAGTAATTTTTGTCCGCACTGCAGCCTCATTGTGCTTGTTCCCTTTAAGGGGCTCCCTTAAAGTGAATATGACCAGGCTGCCTATCAAGACATTTCTAGGGAAGGCCAAGTCACATGCCTTGAGAAGCCAACAGTTCCTCCTTCTGTGCAGAAACTTAACAGGCACAACACATTGTGGAACAGTAGGTCCCAGCAAAGTGCCGAACTAACAATCTCCAGTCCTGGCTAAATGCAGCAAATGATCATGCTCTGGGAGCACAGAGAGGGTCAGCTTGCAGCCAACTCACGCAAGCAGTCAGTGCTGAAAATTAAGCCTTGAGTTCTTCTCCAAGATCCCAAACCTGCTTTCTACCTGCACTTAGAAGGAGGGAGTAACACACTAGGTAAACTAAGGACAGGTTGTGTGACATCTTCTGTATCAGACTAATTTTGACCTACAATTTCTTCTGTGCTTTAAAAAGAAGAATGCTGGAATCCTCTCATTTTATTCATCGCTCTGAAACTCTGAGAGATGTTTCTGGATGGGGACTGTGGCTCATGCAGGTTGAGTACAACTATGACAGCTCAGGTCTCTCTGCAAGCCTTCAAGAAGGCAGGTCAGTATTCTAGCCACATCTGCCTGAAACAAGGTAGACCTCCCAGATTCTCCCTGCTCCCCTCCATATCTAAACCTTGACCTACCTATGTGCAGCTAAGACCCCAGCAATATGTGGGTTCTCTCTCTACCCTATGGCTTAAATTCCTCCTGCCATTACATGCAGAACTCAACTCTGGTTGCAGCCTTCTCTGTCCTTTTCTGCCAGTGGGGCAGAACTCTGATCTTCAGGAAGAACAGATGACCTCTCGCTGTCCTAGGGCGAAATCAGAGCGTTCAGCTAGCTCCCTGAAAAGCCTGTACACCAATGCACGCAGCATGGGGAATAAGCAGGAGGAGTTAGAAATCTGTGTCCAGTCAGGCAGTTACAATTTGGTAGCGATTACGGAGACTGCAGAGGAGGTTGAGGCAAGAGACGAGACTGCCTTGGTTGATGAAGACTGGGTTAGGGATAAGTTGAGCAAACTGGATGTGCACAAATCCATGGGCCCAGATGGGATGCACCCGCGTGTGCTAAGGGAGATGGCGGAAGTCATTGCTAGGCCGCTCTCCATCATCATTGCTGGGTCCTGGGGAATGGGAGAGGTGCCTAGGACTGGAAAATAGCAAATGTTACCCCAATCTTTAAAAAGGGAAAGAAGGAAGATCTAGGTAACTATAGACCGGTCAGCCTCACCTCCATCCCAGGAAAGGTGATGGAACAAATTGTTCTGGAGGCTGTCTCCAGGCACATCAAGGACAGGAGGGTCATTAGGGACAGTCAGCATGGCTTCACAAAGGGAAAGTCACGCTTGACCAACCTGATAGCCTTTTATGAGGGCATAACCAGGTGGATGGATGATGGCAGAGCCGTGGATGTCATCTATCTTGACTTAAGAAAGGCATTTGACACGGTCTCTCACAGCATCCTTGCAGACAAACTGAGGCAGTGTGGCCTAGATTTTCGGGTAGTGAGGTGGATTGTAAACTGGCTACAGGGTAGAAGTCAGAGAGTGGTGGTCAATGGGACAGAGTCTAGTTGGAGGCCTGTATCTAGTGGAGTGCCCCAGGGATCGGTGCTGGGACCGGTCCTGTTCAATCTATTCATTGATGACTTGGATGAGGGATTGGCATGCACTGTCAGCAAGTTTGCTGATGACACAAAGCTGGGTGGTGTCGCCGACACCCCAGCAGACTGTGCTGCCATTCAGCGAGATCTGGACAGGCTGGAGAGCTGGGCAGAGAAAAATCTAATGAGCTATAACAAGAGTAAGTGCAGAGTCTTGCATCTGGGCAAGAACAACCCCAGGTACCAGTATAGGCTGGGGACTGACCTGTTGGAGTGTAGTGTAGGGGAAAGGGACTTGGGGGTCCTGGTGGACAACAAGATGACTATGAGCCAGCAATGTGCTCTTGTGGCCAAGAGGGCCAACAGCATCCTGGGGTGGATTAGAAGAGGGGTGGTTAGCAGATCAAGAGAGGTTCTTCTCCCCCTCTACTCTGCCCTGGTGAGACCACACCTGGAGTATTGTGTCCAGTTCTGGGCTCCTCAGTTCAAGAGGGATATGGAGCCTCTGGAGAGAGTTCAGCGTAGGGCAACGAAGATTATAAAAGAGGTGGAGCACCTCCCTTACGAGGAGAGGCTGAGGGAGCTGGGTGTCCCCCCAGATGTTGGGAGGGAACTGGATGATCCTGTGGTCCCTTCTAACCCTGACTGACTGTATGACTTGATCTAGGTGATCCTGCTGTGACAGGGGGATTGGACTGGATGACCTTTCGAGGTCCCTTCCAATCCGTAATGATTGTATGATTCTATGATTCCGTAACAGAGTGGTATGGGCCCAGTGCTGTAGAATCATCCCCAGAGTCAGTGACCAGCTAAGAAGTGATGCTGACACTGTTTTATGCTGCATCCACAAAAAAATGTCATTTTGGCAATTTGGACTATTGTTGAATATGCCAATAGGTTTATTTTGTCCTCTAAAAGGGAAATCAGATAACTGCTTTGGTAAGACTGCACACGGTTATTGCAGAACCTCCAGAAAAGGAGGGTTTACTTTTTTAAAACATTAAGTTCTCAGAGACTCCTAAGCTCTTTCCCCCAGCATCTTCTTTTTTCCACCCCAAAATCTCACAGCTTGGGTAAGACCAGACAGGAGGGTTTTTACATAGACCGGACAAAGGAGCAGTTTGCTTAGTAAAGTAGACTGGAAAAGCAAGACCAGACAAGGGAGCAGTTTTTAAGTAAAGGAGAAACAAATCTAAAAATGACTTTGATAATTTTTAAATGTTCAAAGACTGAAACCACAAAATCATAGTTTTGCGTTTAGGGTACTTTTATGTACTGGTCTAACCAAAACCAGCTTGCATAAAAGCTAGTCAGTCCCCTCCCATAAAAAGAAATATCCCCATAAGCTACTGCTAAAAGGTCATTTGGCCTTCAAGGTCTTGCCCTCTTCTATCCCATTAGCAGAACGGGAATGGCCCAGCATTCCATAAACCTGTAAACCCTTGAAATACCAGAGGCACTCAAGTCAAAGAGTAAGAGCAGCATTAATTTGGCATGCATTGCTCCATTTTGATGCTTGGTGTGAGCCATTTCTGAAGCAGGATCCTGCAAATGCTCCAACACAGATTTAGCTTTGCACACTGCGTGAGGCTCCACTGACTTTAAGAGGTCAAGAGAATCACAGACAAATGAAAATCAGGCTCCACAATCCCTTTAGAAAGGATTTGGAAAGTCCACTTGAATGTGGGGGCGCTGCAGTTGTTAATTCATTGCAGTTACATTACACCACCGTCAGTCCAACAGAAAGAAAACAGCAGGGAAAAAAAAAAAGTGTAACTCCTACTTCCTCTCCACTCCCAACTTATTATTATGTTTATTATGTGTATTTGATGGCCTGTCATGAAGAGGCAGTAAGACCCTGAACCTGCAGTGACCCCTGCTTCCACTCATAACATATGGACATCAGTGCAGGAATCTGCCTGGACTGGACTGATTGTCAGCTGAGACTCAAACATCCCTGAACAAGCAGAAAAAACAAAAAACTTACTTTAATATTCCCCTTTTAAAAAGGTATAAATAAGTCTAGCAGAGTTTGCTTCTGTTTCCATGACGCACAACCCTGTAGGTGCTGGGTCTGCTCTGTCTATGTTTAAGGCACCATTCTGCAGCATGCTGAGCTTTGTCTTCTTACCTTCAACTCTTTCTGAACTCTGCTGCAGTTGAGAGCACTCAGCCCCTCTCTAGATGGGACATAAAACTGGTTCACTTTGATCTTAAGTGCTGGAATTATTTATGAGTAAATGTAATTTCATCAAATCTTCACATTTAATCATTCCCTTAACGTTTGCAACTTCACTGCAAACAATATGTGTAGAAAACACTAGCATGGCACATCCTCCTGGAGATGAAGTAAATTTACAGCATCTAGCCTTTAAAATACAAGGATTTCACAACAAATCTGTTGCTATCGCGACGGAGTAAGCTTATGCGAACTCAGGCATTCATATTCATAGAAACTCCTGAAGCAAGACTGACTGTTGGCCATAACATCCCTACTCTTGCCAAGTTTCAAATGGTGCATGAATTACGCCAAAAATAAATGGGTGCGACTAATACAAGCACAGAGAACACTGAGGGGAAAAGAAACACCTAAGCTTTTGCCTCTAAGGCTACAGTCGTTGATAGAAAAGATGGGCATTTGGAGCACATGCCTCCTCCTTCCCTCCATCCTCCTGCCGTACTTGCCCTTCATAAAAGCCCTGCACGCACTTTTGCCTTCCATACACTGTACGACTGCTGGTAACAGCATGTCTTTGCAGTCTATAGAACACATTTTTTAAAGATTTGCTCTCCTGGTATTGAAGGAGCAGGTGTGTGTTGGAGGAGGGAAGGCAGCCTGGTTTAATTTATGTCCCTTCTCTCTCACACAGCACTGCAAGCAACTCTTGCAGCCCCTGAAAAAAACCTGTGCAGCCTTAGTGTGCGACAAACTCCATGACATCAAATCCACCTCTCTCACATCCAGCCCATCTCATCTCTGTGCCTCATCGCAGCCTGCCCACTATCATTTACCAAGGTCAGGCTTTTCAAAGGGCCACCCTGCATTTAACTGCTGCTCCCAGATCCAGAAACTTCCTGCTAATTACTGTGGTCACACTTCCTAATCCAACAAGCACCAAACTGCACAGTAGTCTCTCGAGTGGAATAGGTCACCCAGCTATCTGCTGCAGGTCATTCAGTTGGCAGATTCTTCCTGATGAAAGGTAGTTCTGCCAGGCAGCTGTTCTAACCCGAACAGCAATTGAAACTAATTAGGTGTGATACACCCACTCTGAATCATGAAGGAAAGGGAGAGGGGGAGGAAGGAGAAGAAGAGAAACAGAAAGAGTAAGCACAGCAAGTCCTTAACTCATCGGAGGAAAAGAGGAAAGCTTCAGACTTTCTACTCTGCCATGGAATAAAAACGTTCTGGGGTTCTAGAATTTTTTCTAATCAAGATATTACGCCTCTTTCTCTACCTGCCCCAGCTCCTCTTCCTATGGTGTTGACCATTTCCCATTAGAACTCAATCAAATACAACCCTTCCTTTTCAGAAGTCAGTAACTGCTTTCAGGTCTTATGAACTCTGTAAAAGCTAAACACCACATTATTCAAAACAAACATGAAGGCAGCAGAAACATCTCCCCATCTGTCATTTCACCTCATGATCCCACAGATGATTTTACAGTCTTTCACTCTGACCAAATCCTGATTTTTGCTTAATGATGGAATTAGCCCAAACATGTGCTGAGAGAAGACTGCGAAGGGCTTGCCTCCCAAGCTCAGGAGGACAAGAGAGACCACAATGGAGCAGAGTCCTTGCAGAAGGATTAACTTTAGAAGCACTCTTGAAATTCAGCATGGGGAGATGGAAGTAGAAGCACTTTGCATATGTTGCCTCAATATTTATTCCACCTTTTCAGATCAAGTGTTATGATCTTTGATCTTTCTTTGGACAGAACGCTCTTTCTTTTGGACAGAAGGGTGGACTCCTGCATGTCACCTGCCAGGTACTATGTCAATATGCCTTCCCTCCTTTCAGGAGTGCTGACATCCACAAAAATTCAGCTCAGCAATTAAGTCTCACATGGAGAGAATTTTATCTAGGCGGTCACCTCCTGTCGCTTCTATGTTCATTAGTATAGTAGTTTTTCACTTATCTTGACAGTAAATGGATTTCAAGGGATTTGCATAGTTCTTCATTCCAGATTCTGAAGAGAAACTGTCCAATGAAAGTCAGCCAGATCAACAACTGAATGTGAGAACACGCCACCTCCTCAGGAACAAAAGAGTTGGCACAGTGGGATAGATTAAGTAAGAGGTAACTTGTTGCAACACAGTTACTTCAGGACTGATGCCACTTGTCTCTGTTCCTCTGCATGTGATCTGGACATTAAGCTGCACTTACTGTTTGCCACTGTGCTAAAAAAAGGAAGCCACCTCTGTGTTGCTTGCTAAGTATAGTATCTTCTTCCAGGATGGCTACAAACATCCAAGGATGAATAGTTGTGCGATACAAGAGGTCCTCATGACCACCATTCTGCAATTCTACGAATAAGAAGGATGAAGAGACAATTTGCTGATCCATTTTGACAAGTCCACTTGTGCAGGATGGAGATAGCTGTTTCCACGAGCTAGGCCTGGAAGCTGTGAGGTCTTGTGTGAAGTATTAAACTAACAGTAAAATAAGGGGGAGCAGAAAAAGGTGAACGATCACGAAACCTACTCCTTGTCCAGGGATTGTTTAAGAACACCTGTGTTACCTGAACACTTGACTTTGCTTTGCCCTGGATAATGCATAATGCTGCCAAGGAATCACCACTTGTTGGGAGAAATGTCACATGAGATTGGCCCATCCGCAAACAGAGGGGATTCAAGCCTTTGCCAATTGACTGCAAATTTCCCAGCCATGAGGGCTTTGTTAGTTGGCCCTCTGGCCTCACTGCTAACAGCACTCACAAGAACATAACAGCAAGTCTTCTGAGCATGCTGGGGCACTAGCCAGATCTGCCCCAGGGGGCTTGCTCAGAGGTCTTAAAAAGGCTCACACAGGTCAAACTCCACTATCCCATATCAGGCTGCAATAGCCAGCAGTGAGGCAAGGAAAAAGATGTGGACTGCCTTACAAGATTTTACACCATCAATCACAATTGATTTACCCTTAGTTGATGTTATCTCATTCTGACATGTTGGCTACAGATTTTGTCTTATGGTTTCACAATCACATTTTTGTCTCAGTTGTTGGGTTCCTGAAGTGTAGTGGAAAGCTTTCACTCCTGTCAGGTCACAGCATAGCACATGTTCCTCTCAGAGTTTTGGTAAAGGGCTTCAGACTTTAAACTATCTGTTCCTTCAGCATGCTGAAGGCAATGTAGACAGTCTCCAGAAAGGACTAGCAAGAGGTTCTGGAACTTGTTTTCATCTCTATCTGGTGCCCCCCACCCTTTGGCTGGACTACTGGAAAGTAGAGGCACGTATCTACAGATTTTCTCTAATAGTAGCCAAGGCCATGTTGGCCAGCCAAGTAGCACCCATTGCCTCCAAATGAATTAATTCCACAGCTGGGAGAAGAAAGCCAGTCTCGGCAGAATGGGATATTTCAGTATGGTTGTCCTTAATAGTAGTTTAGCCTAAAGAACAATAGAAGTTCCAGATGTGGGCCACCATGTTCAAACTGGTTTTCTTAATACCAGCAACCAGAACAGCTCAGGACTTGCATCTCTGTTTGTCTTCAATAGTTGTGATGAGCTGATTTCACTGGAAACCTGAGCTTCTGTCCCAGTCAGGTGCCTCATTCCTTCCCTCTAGAACTGAGAATTTTTGTTCTATCTTCTTTGTTCTGAACAATGAAAGGGTAGTCTCCATAAAAGTACAAGATGGTCTGGTAACCAAACTGCCCACCAGCTACACAGCTGTGCCACAGGCAGCCTATTTAAGCCAGCTCAGTAGTCTTGGCCAGGTGCATTAGCAAACCTACCTACCCCTAGAGGAAACACGTTTGGGCTTGAATGCCTCAAGGCTTCCCTTTGCTTGCAGTATAGACAATATCCAAAGGTCCTTTGATACTTTACTCCCAGGTAAGTGCCCAAATACTTCTGGGAATTAAGAAGTCCTCTGATAAATTTTCAATGTCAGAAGTATGAGTGACACGGACACTATTGCTCAGGGCTTCCAAGGATCACAGGATCCAAAAGACCATGTATTTTATGTAGAGACCGAACTGACTTTATCATGAACTACTTTGGGCCAGTGGAAAAACAGACCCACTGGCATTTGTAGATGAGTCCTATTACTCATACTAAAGGAGCTAAACTGTTTCTAAAGGAGAGGAAAGAAACTGCATTCCAAAGCATTATTTTAAATAACTCCAGTGCTTCAAATAAGTGCACTAAATATCTATTGAAGTGTCAGATTCAGAATGACTCCACTCTTGGTAAATGAAGACTTCAGTTTTCCTGGTAGTGAGATGGAGACCTGACACACAGAGATGAAAAACATTCTCTCATTAATTTCAATGGGTCTGTCCAAGACCGAAATCTTAAGCACACGCTTGTGTACTTGATTGAACACAGAACGGACTTAAGTACATGTTTAAGTGTTTTGATGAGTGTTGCCATATGAATTGCAACATGGATTTACAGATCTATGGCTTGACTGACAGACTCAGCCCTTTGAAACATATATTATCTAATTAGTGCCTGAAGGAAAAGGCCTAGATATAGAACATTTGTCTCTCAGCACACAACTCACACAGCATTTCATGTCATCTTGACACTTATTAATTGCATTCAGCTTGAATATAAACATTGTCACATGATCCCTAATCGAGAATTGGCTGAAATACCATAAACAAAGGATTACAAGCAGAGAGAAGGGAGAATGTGTCTCAGGGGATGCCATGGGGATTTTTGGTTCTGTCCAGTCTTGTCTTCAAACAATAAAGAAAATGGAATTTAAAACAAGCCAGAGTCTGCAGGTGGTAGAAAACAGGGATGAGAGGAGCTAGAAAAAGAGAGTACCTAGAGATGTCTGAAACTTGGTGGAGTTATAATAGAAAGGAAGAAATTTGTTTTCTCCCACTCAGCTGGAACTAAGACAATATTCCTTCTGTCCAAAGTTGAAAAACCTCACAGATTATCCAAAATATTCACAGAGCAACAGGAGAGAGTACCACAGTGTCTTACAAAGGAATAAGAATGACATGCAGCCTCCAGCAAAAAAGGCAGAAGGTTTCTGTAAAACTACCACGTCTTCTTAATCACCCTTGGCACCAGCATAAAGCCCTTTCTCACCTGCCCTCTGCCTGCAAACCTTCCTCCTCAAGGCTGTTCTAGCTTTGCTACCTCCTGGTCTGCAGATTATGGATTGACTTCGGTCACCCCAACTCCTGTTACAGGCTGGGATTTCTGACCAAGTCAAGAAAAACTACTGTTCCTAGCTTTGTCATGACACCTGGGAAATTCCTTCCTTGCTAAGCACTCAGAGGCTGGGACCAGAATGTGGCTGTCACCAACAGGCAATGGAAGAAGTGGATGACACAGAAGTACTCCTGCAGTTTAGAGTCTCCTATAGGCACCTCTGAGTTTGTATGTGTTCACAAGAATATGGAAGCTCCTGTGGGGCTGCAGGACAAGAGGCTAAACTTGAACTGGAAACTAGGAGGAAGAACTGCAAGCTATGGTACTCTCTTTGTGGATGGGCCGTGCTCTACCCTATAAGCAAGAGGAAGCAAAATGCTGGAGCCTCTGTTCTGTGTTCATAAAGCTGCAACAAGTTAGCTCACAGACATTTTTTCACATTAGTTTGGCATTTACTAAAAGCCACTAGAGTTGCATTTACAGAGGATCACTTTCCAGATGACCAGATGACTTATTTTCATCTGCCTGTCAATTAGCTCATTTATCATTCAGACCTTTCCTTTAAGTGTACTCTCATAACTTTCACACCATTGTAAATTTTTACCATGTGAGACAATCAAGTAAAATTCATAGGTGCTTTCAGTCAGTGTGAGATATACATAGATAGAGAGATATATATGAAAAAAGTGCAGCAGCAGTATTAAATTTCAGAGCAAAATCATTTATTCTGCCTAACAATGAAGTGGCTATCTAGAAACAAGACTGATTATTCATAATACTACCCACTGCTATTACCAGAACTCTTTACAGCCCCTAATAAGCTTTTATCCAACATGTTTAACATGTCAAAGTCAATTTGCTTTTCCACATGTATATTTTATAAGGTTACTTGAGTCTACAAGCAGACCCCCAAGTGTTAAATAGAAGATACATTTGTTGTATTTATTTAATATTGCCTTAGCCCTTGACAACTGTAAAAGAACACACGTCTCAGACATAACTGAGGTTATTTTAGAAAAAGATCCACCACAGAAAGTTATTTGCTTTCTAAGCAGCTTAACGGTAGAGAGTTACGGCTTTGAAGTAGAAAGAAATGTTGTACAATGATGCATCTGTATAGATACATATTGCAAAACACAGTAAAATTTCCATAGTAAGGGTAACAAACGATTAGCTTATCTCCCTGAACCAACACCCAGCAACTGTGAAATCCAGGTAACATGAGATGTACACCAGGGAGTACAGAGCTAAAGAACTGACCACACAGACTCAGGTCAGATTCATCAGGCCTCCTGACACCTACACCACCATCAGTCCCGAGCTAGCTACTAGAATCACTAGTATGACAATGCACCATCCAGGTGTGGCTGCAATAACACAAGTAAGCAACAGAACTTGGATCAGGTCCAGCACAGTCAATGTTGAATCAGACCCTTCTAGGCCCAGAGACAGGCTGCGTCTGCACAGAGTGAGCTCAGGTCATTGCACATCTACATATATAACCCACAGCCCAGTCAGCCACTCACAGAACACTGACAACATCCTGCACACAGCTTCATCCACCCAAGGAGCACCTCAGCTTCTTCTGAAGTGGGTCTAACACCCACTGCTTCCTCCTCACAAACCATCCACCCACTACCAAGCCTATCCTCACCAGCCCCCAACAGAGTCAGTGGAGTTAATAACACCTCACTCACCCTTCAGAGGCCCCATCTCCATAACACTCCTTCCCACCAGGGCACAGCTCTTCCACTCCACTACAGTTAGAGTGTATTTATAGCCCAGCCTCCTCATGCTGCATTGGTCTCCTGGGCTGCCTTTTAAATATTCCTCTACCTTGTGAGGGTGGGATGTGCCTCCCCACACTGCCTAACAAACACTCAACCACTTCACATAGCCTCTGCAGGACACAGAAATCGTCATAACCCCAGTGGGGAAAAGCGGTTTGAGCATCGCCATGGCTGTCATCACCAAACTTGTGCCTTTCTCACTTCAGCACAGTAAGTCAGGAATAGCTGCATAGCCTGTAAGCAGATCAGCTCCTCACACACAAAAATCTGGTCTGGAGTGTTTAGTGCCAATGAGCTCTGAATCCAATTTCCACACGAGACAAGCAGGGCTCCCTTTTGGCTGATGCACCTTCACAGCCAAAAATGAAAGACTATTATCCATGAAACACAGATGTACCAAACAAATACAAAACCCTTGGCATTCGGAATTCAGCTCCCCGTGAGGCATCCCTGTAAGTTTAATAGTGCTTGTAGCAGAGGTTAAGAACAACTAGCTAAAACGTAGGGCTTGGGTTTCTTTCTGTTCACTTTAGTGAAACAAGCCCATTGGTGGCCAGGATACTCCTCTTCTTCTGTATCACCAAAATAATGAGTAAAAGGTAAACTACACCTAGTAAAACATTTCTGGAACATTCAGCTTTAAAGTACAACAGGTATTCATTCTTCATACTGTACACAGCATGTACCTGACAGCACAAAAGTGACAGAATGCAACGTGTTCACATGTACTGTTCTGGATAAATACAGAAAATACCAAAGATTTTCCCCTGAGTTACTTAGGAAAGACTCTTGCAGCCATTCTTGCAGAGTACTGAACAATTCCTCCAACAAATGCACACACACAGAAAGATCAAGTCTGTGTCACAGACTTGATATCTCTACAGCTGAGAATCATCTTCAGGCCTTGAATCCAGCTAAAACAAGATGCATTAGCAAATGCAAAGGACACATTACTGTCTTGCTTTAAAGAAGGTCTGAGGATCACAGGATGGGTTCTGAGACCATTACATAATATAAACAAAGAACTGTGAATCTTTTCTATCACATTTGGAGCATCAGTTGGGTTTTTCCAGTTTGAGATTTAAACAAGAGGTCATACTTTGTCCCACTCAAGGCACATATCTTGGATAGCACTGACAGCAATTCAAATAGGGAACAAAACAGATTCCCAAATACCTTGGCATTGTCTGAACGACCACTGAATCTTAGTAACCATTTTAATTAATTAAGATGGGAAAATACCAGAATTGTAACAATGGAGCTACTTTATTGGCAGGCTATTGGAGGTGTGCAAAAAAAGAGGATTCATCTGTTAGCCAGCAATAAAAATCAAAATAACTGCAAGCTGCCTCGGGGCTAGAATCTGCTCTTATTTACACCACCCAGGTAATTCCATTTATTGCAGTCACTCCAGGCAGATATTGTGGTCATGCAGCTGTTTAACACCTTGTACAGAATAGCGCTCTCCAACGAGAATTTGGCTCTGCGCATTTAGCTTTCTATCAGGCACATTCCCCTAAGGGGCTATAATGAAATGTTAAATAAATAAAGTAAAATAAAAAATAGGGACTTCTGGCTCAGGTTTTAACTCTGCCCTCCTGAACAACGTTCCAACTGATTTACCAAGTTAGTCTTGTGCCTGCAAGGCACAGGAAAGTATGAGGGCTAAAGAGCTCGTTTCTCCATTACTAATTCCTATTATCATTACCTGGAGTAAAGAACAAGGTGATTCAGAGTGAAGATGTCAGAATAAAGATCAAATAACTTGCAGAGCAAATAACAGTGAATTGACTAGCTACAGAAGCTGGATCACAGGTGGCAGTTCTTCCTTACAAAGAATTGCCACCATAGGAAGTAGTTTTCAATGTGAAACAAGGGATGCTGCTCAGGAGAGCAGGAGAAGATACAGTCTTTGAATTAATTCTCTACAGCAGCAAGCCTCAAGCAAGATTATCTTCCTAGGAAGATGAAGACTTTCTATTTTCACATGCTCTTATGTTTCTCAGTCACTGTGGAAGTGTCAGCTGGGGATTAATGTATCACTGGAAGGTAAGCAAGTGATCTGACTGGGGATCTATCCCCCACTAAAGGTCTTTATGACAGGCTACACTTGATCACTAGTTGAAGCCATTGCATCAGGAAATGTTTGTGGTCATCAGCAGTTCAAAATGGCATCACCAGTAATAATAAAGGAAAATCAGTCACAGCCACTAGATCAGGCAGCAGAGATGTCTGTGTGTAGGTGGCTGGTTTTTCCTGACCTTTCTCAGTTGTGGTCCAGTAGTGGAGCATATTAAACAGATGTATTGCCTCCACAGAATCATTTAGGTTGGAAAAGACCTTTAAGATCATCAATTCAACCAATAACACAACTGTATCAAGCCCACTACTAAAATATATCCCTGAGCTCTAGGGATGGCGATTCAATCCCCTCCCTGGACATCCTATCCAAGGTCTGATGATTCTTTCCATTAACAAGTTTTTCCCTAGTGTCCAACCTAAACCACCCCTGGCACAGCTTGAGGCCATTTCCTCTTGTGCTATCACTTGTGACTTGTAAGAAGAGACCAACCTCCACCTCTCTACAACCTCCTTTCAGGTAAAGTGGACAGCCATTAAGACCCTTCAGCATCTAAGTAACTTCTTGTAACCTCGTCATGGTAAAGTATGAAACAAATGACCTACAGAATAAAATTACTTCAGACCAAACTGGTTTAATTTCACAGGTCTTTAGGGATCAAATGCTTAAGGCCAAGATCTCAAGAGAAGGTCTGCTGATGCTTTTAATTAGATGCAAAATGAAGTGCTCTGCTGAACGAGAAGCTAAAGTGCAGAAGTAAAAGAGAGAGATTGGCTTAGTGTAATATTTCTCATATACCTAGAATAATACATCTGCCTAATTTTGGGAGTAGCCATTGCTTCATACTTGCACTATCCAACAGAGACCAGCCTACCAGGTAGGTCCTTGGTCTGCACTGAGATGGCAGAAAAGTCTCCAGCAAACAACCCAGCAGAAAGAAAAGTGTTCTGTTGCGCAATGCAGATTTTTCTTTGCAAAACGCTGCAGGCTGATGGGAGGGTTGTCTACAGAGAAGTTGTCTGTAGCTGGTAACTAAGTCACCTTTAGAAGATATTGCTCCTAGAGCTGATAACAGACTCAGACAGGAGTCCTGCCCCTGAAATCATTTCCCATCAATCTCAATCACTCTGAAAGGCTCAGCCACCAAAGGCTCCCAAGTCAGCTGGCACACAAATGTCTAGACCCTGCCAATATTTTGTGATCCACTTACTGTAAATACACTGCTAATGAATGTTCTCATTCCCTTGATGATCCTTTTTGAAAGTGGAGACACGTTTACATGCATTTAGGAGATATGTAGTACTCACAAAAATTAATATTCTGATACATCTTAAAACTGAGGCGCTGATGCCTTCAGTCAAATAAATATTGCTAATCTTGGTTAAAAACATGAGTTATCCCAGGAGGCTCAATGCATTAAATTCATTGTCACTGAACTATGCAGTTGTTAAATATAGTGACCCCACAGCTTAGGGAAGGGCAAGAACACAACTAATGCTGATGGAAACCATTAGTTGTTACAGAATCCTTTGCATAATTGTGATGGCAGTTTTGTATCACTCTCTGGATTAACTATTTCCACCACCATGGCCATTGCTTACCTAGAATGTCCATTTAGTGAGCTCTGAGAGAGAGCAGCTCTTCCTGCAAACAGGATGCCCTGATCTTGGGAGAAATGCTGCCTGCAAGTGAAAAGACATGCCAGGGCTGCTGCCCACCTTTCCATTGAGCTAAGCTAGAATTCAGCAATGCAGTTATCAATATTCTACAGGAAGAACTGAATCCCGTTTGTCTGGATGCCCTGCTCTTCCAAAATACAGATACAAATTATTGTATAAACACAGTTATGTACACAGACATGTAGTAAAACAGAAAGTTCAAGGTTTGTTTTAATAATATTGTGCAGAAACCTACCATGAAAAAATGTTTGGCTTTAGTTTCTTTCACTATAAATCCCTAAAGGCAGATAATGGGTCTCTTTGAATTCAGTAAGAATTTGGCAATTTGAAGTAGCTTGCAGATGCTGTGTCTGACACAACACATCCCCAAAAGGTTGTAATCACTGACTGCCATCTTAGAAAGCTTCAAGACATCAAAGAAGTTGAATGCAATCTTCCGGTCCCCTCAGTTCACAGAAAGTGGCTGCCAAGGAATGGAAGAGGAAACCTGAGTCTGTATGTGACCATGTTGCCATCTAGTGACCACAACCTAGAGAGTACTCAGGACCTAACACCTACAGGCACAAACGATGCTGTGCATGAAGCAACAGGCCCTTGAACATGTGAGACCTCGGGAGCAGTCTAAACTGTTGCCCAGATAAACAGTGTTATTTCTCCTAAAGCTACAAGTCTCACTTAAGCAGAAACTGCAAGTTCCTGAGCAGGGCCATAAGGAACTGAAATCTCACGAAGGTTGTACCCTGTGCAGCATCATTTTTGCGACAGCCTTAAGCTCCAAGGCAAACATGACCCTTCTCTGTCCTGAATTCACATAGGGAGTGGGCAAGACCAAGCACAGCAGTCAGTCATGGCCAGCTGGTCTCTGCCATTCCTGTGATATTTGCTCTGCTTCTCCTGGTAAGAACAAAGAAGAATGAAACATCTCAGCACGGGTGCTGAACAGTGCAAGTCCTTCTCTACAACTCATTGCACCTGGATTCAACAGCAAGTTTTTATGACAGGAAAATGCAGTAATTTTCTATACCACAAATGATGTAAGTACTCAGCATTCTTTTTTAGAACACCAAGATACATAGGCAAAAAAAATGTAGGGATTCTACCCACAAGTACTTCTGAAATCTAACTCTCACTGCTCCTGGCTAAAATCTTGATCAAAGATTTAGAGATGCACTTATACTTGACTTTCTGAAGTTTCTCTTGGAGTTTTTTACCCCACATAAGCACTAGACATTATCGCCCCAAACTCTGTATGCTGAAAATTACTTCTCCCATAGTATTAAGTTTTGTTGAATGTGTCAATGTTTTTTCTGTTGGTGAAAGAAGGTCTGAGCAATGTGCTACAGACAAGAATTGCTAGAATGTGTAATTTATCATCTCAAATTTATTAAAGATCAAATAACAGGGCAAATAGGCCTTGTCTTTCTTGTTCCTCTTGCCAGTAGAACTTTTAGATCACTCAGAAAGCTAAAAGGCAAAAAGAAAAGAAACACCATAAGGATATTGAATTACCCTGAAGAGGAAAATATGTTCACACGGAAATACCTAAGGGACCTAAGAGTGGCCACCAAAATTCTTCATAATAATTAAATGTATAAACCAAGTCAGGTGTAGATAGTCAAGCACCATGGCACTTATGCCCAACAGCCACAAATCAATCTTGGTGTGGTTATGCTAGCATGAAATGGCTGCAAGTTCTTCTGCACTGTGGTCATGGTCTAGGGTATGGAATCCAATAGTTCCAAAAAGATATGTTGGAGAGCATGTGGCTACACACATACCTGTCTGGGAAATGAAAGAACAACACTTCTTTACAGCTTTTCCAGCAAAGCACACTCTGGAGCAGCACAGTGAAGAGATCCTCTAGTGTGGAGCAGTGCAAGGATCCAGGAGGTGCTATGGTGAAGTACACCTCTGTCACACTGCAACTACATGCTCCTCCATGGCAGGATTGAAGATTGGTTGCTCTGGCATGGAGTGAAGAAGAAATCCTCTCGAGGGTCGTGCGAAGCAGGGCTCAAAGAAAAGAAAGATATAATGAAGAACAGTTACACCATACACAAGCATACAATAAGTATTTTAGATGTTTTAAAATAATGCAAAGACAGTATATACAATACCCCCAAAACTATGCTACATATGCCTTCTATATGCAGTATAACATGCCACATACAGCACAGCGCACTGAAGGTCTATGCTGGAGCAGGATGCCGATGGGCTCCTATGGTACAGTGCAGCGAAGACATTCCCCAGCACAGAACAACAATGGGGTCTCACAATGCATGCAATTAAGGGCTCTGCTGGAGCAGTGTCACAAACAATGGAGTGCTGGGTGTTGTCATGAGGAGCAGCTCAGGACCTCACAACAATACACTAAATCCTACACACATAAAGTACTGTACGTACAACATATACAGTAAAACGTGAGTGATACAAAGAAACACACAAAACACACAACATGATCCATACAAGGCCACCGAGAACAATCCCACAAGAACAATCCCAGACAGTACAATACTCTAGACAGTATAAGAAAATGCCTCACAATACAATACAATACAACACAATGCAATACAACACAACACAATACAATACAACACAACACAACACAACACAACACAATACAATACAATACAGTACAATACAATACAATACAGTACAATACAAGCAGAGAAGCATCGCACAAAAGCTGGGCAGGGAAGGTCTCCTCCATCAGGGAGCAATAAAAGCTTCCTCTCTGCTGGCACAGAGAAGGCACTTTGGGTGCGGCACTGTGATGGGCTCCTTGGGACAAAATCATGAAGGCTTCGCCAGCGCAGTGCAATGATCGGCTCCTCTGACACAGCACAGTGAACAATACACACAACAGGCACTGCAATATGGGTGACAATGCCCAATACGAAACAAAGCCTAATACCACACATACGATAAAGTGCAAGACTGCTACCACAAGTGCCATGTGCACACACGGCTGTAAAGACAACACAAAATACAACACAATACACAGGAGAAGCAAGTACAGTAAATACCAAACCATGCAATGCAAAACAATACAAAACGCAACCCCATACAGAACACAACATACGTCAGAACAAAAAAGACAGAGTAAAAAACACAAGACACCCTCTACAATGCCTGCAAGGATGGACAACCGACAACACAGCACACAATACAGAAAACCCTACTCCAGACATACCCGGCACAACATAATCGAGGACATCCCATAGAACATTGACCTTAACGTACAAGACATACCAAAGAGTACAGACCCTGAAACATGATCCATGGAACACAAAATCCCATCAAATACACTGGACAACAAAATACACAGTCCAAGACAAAACACAGTTCACAATACAAAATGCAATACTCAGTGAAACAGAAAAACAAATCAGTGGGATAAAATATCAACAAGCAAACGTGCTGCCCCGGTTTTGGCCCAGCAAGTGCCATCTCTGGGCTGTCACAGTGAAGGCCTCCTCCAGCCCAGCAGAGTGCAGGACTACACCATGGTGGCTGATGACAGGCGCCTGTGGTGCAGCGCAGTGAACGAAGCCCGCAGTGCAGAACAACGATGCTCTTCCAACGCATTCACGACAAAGGGCTCCTCTGGGCCAGCACCATAAACACCCCAAGGGGAGTGCAGGGCAATGTGACGAGGCGCAACTCCAGACCACACAATACACCAACCACCGCACCGTAGCCTACGTACATCAAACCAACACTGCACCTACGGTACAACCCGACACCATTCATATGACACTACAACACACACGCTCTTCTGGCGCTCTGAGATATTAGCACAGCAAAAGGCATTACTCACGTGTCACGTTCAAAGCTTCTGTGGCACAGCACAGTGTAGAACTTCTCCAGCTCTAGAATGATTATTTTACCGTGTGGCCAGGGTCAGTGAAGGTGTCCAATGGAGCACGATGCTGATGGGCTTTTCTGTTGTGTGAACCAGAGCTCCTCCATGTTCAGAATATGGTGGGCTCCATGAGGCTGGGCAATATATATAAACTTTTTCAGAGCATCATGAAATGTTATCCTCCAGCACAGTGTGATGAAAGGTTTGCTTCGGGCAGCGCAGTTATCAGGTTGTTCTCGAACGTAGTGTACTGTGGTGCTCCATGACAATCTAGATATTGCAATGCAGAATTACTACAGGGTGTTACAATTAAAGGATTCAAATAAAGTTGAGCTGTGAGGTATTCCAAAAGAACTGCCAGAAAACCATGAATAAACACCAACTAGCTCAGCATTTCAAGGATCTGCGCATCAGGGATGTTACCCTCTGGTGTCACACAGTGGTGATTCCCGCAATTCTCAAGAGACAAACAATGCATTTCTCCAAACACACTAGGTGCTGGACAAACCAAAGGACTGTAGAAGACCTGGGTGTTGAAGGGCTCCTCTAGGCTCATGTTGGGATGTACTTCTCACATGTTTCCACACTGTTGTGGTTAGTCCTAGAAAACAGTATAAAAATTGTTATTTTCATTTTCATTTGGAAATTTCCAGACAAATAATGTACAACATACCTGTCAGTCTTCTAGATTCAGTAATTCCTAACACATTGCGGGAAAGTTCTTGAATGCAACCAGATTTACCATCTCTTAGGGTTCCTGGGAAATTCCTCATTTCTTACTGGTGCTCTGCTGGAGAGCATTGCCAAATGGAAATGTTGCCTGTATTTCACCAGACTACACCTGATAGGGACACAAATGTAGCACCTCTTCCCAGACCCCTGCTATTTACTGCATAGGGATCAGTCAACTTGGCTGCAAACCACTTTCTAGAGAGATTTGATTCCTCACAGGTGGCACCTGCACAGGCACACACTCACAACGCACCTGCAACTAATAGAAGTTTCTGTGTGGCCAAGGTACAAGGTGCTCCCCAAAACATTCCCCTCAGTCACTTCAAATGGCCATCTGGATTATTTCATCTGGGACCCCCTTCTCTGCTTCTCTGTGACAACTCAGAAGACTCAGACGGGCTCACTAGGCTGAAGCTAGAAGACATTCAGACAGTAGAGACTTGGAAAACGGGCAAAAAGGTTTTCCAACTGCAGGTTGAGTAGACCAGTGTATTTACTGCATACTCTCAGAAAAGTTTTGCTCTCCTGATTTGCAATTCAGGCACATGAGTACATACACTTTACATGCAGGTGTACACAGAGAGTGGTGAGGTATAATTTTCTATCTGTATAGAGCCCTTGTATTATTTGTTACAGTGCTCCTCAGTGAAGAATACAGCCCATCCCCATACAGAATATACACAGGCAAGGCAACGAGAGGCTTTTCTGTCTGCACAGATAATATATGAGCTAAATAAATATATACATAGAAAAGCATGGCCTCACCTATCTCTGCATTTACTATCGGCCATCTGTGCACAACATGCCAACCACAAGGACTTTTCTGTTATTCAGAACATTATTCAGACACTTCAGGCTACATAGTGTCTTCCTCAAGACTATGCATGGACAGGCAAAGCCATACTTGGCTTATCAGTATGTAGCATCTATCAAGATATCCTCTGCTCATCAGACAAGAGATTGAGGCTTTTCCCTGCACATGTAGACTATATTCCATCTATAGCTAGACTCTATGCAGGCAAAACACCTATTTTCTGTCTAGTCATAAATGATACCACCAAGGCAGTGCTGTCTGGTCTGCATACACAGTGTGCCTTGGCTGCTGTACTGAGAACAGAAAACAGCAGAAGGATGAGGTTGGGCCACCATTCAGACTGTGAGAGGGCTGCCTGGAGAATACATATGGAAAGCAGCACACATCACTCTCTTGGACCAACACAGAAAGTCTCCTGGTTACCCAGGGGAAGGGGGAGTGCTCCTGCCCGTACAAAGGCAACACTCTCTTTGAAAAGCACATGTTTTCATGTTAGAGTTTGGAGAATGACTACACAAGTTTGCACTACCATAAAAACTACTCTGCCTCCACTTTTCCCCATTGTATAATATCACCTAACCACATTAGCTAAAACTTTTAAGGCTACTCAAACACAACACTTCCTTCAAATTATAAGTGATGTCATACAGTTCCCATCACTCAAAGCCTGATATGATTGATTCATTTCTCCTGGACCACGTACCATTCTAGGGTCAGTCCAGAACAAACTGTGAAAGAGTGGATCAGAACATTAAGGGATTACCTTGGTGTGCTGAGGCCCTGCTTTCCTTATACTTTTACTGCTTCCCCAATTGCTTGGGAGTAGATCATCTGAGAGCCCAGGACATCTATCTATACCTGTGTCAGGGAGGGTGATATCAAAACTTCTAAAGTCAGAAAGTTCTAGGTCTGTGCAACTGGCTGAAAGTACCAGAATGTTTACAGATCCAAAGTGAGCAAATAACCAATAAAAGTTAATAATCTTGGACACTCTAAACAGTGATCCTAAAGTGAGATCATTTGAGCTTTCCTGGATCTCAGCTAGAAATAAACTTTGGTTTAGGAACCTCATAGTAAGATAATGTGAATCCTGTCGTTATCAAATCTGAAGTTAAGTCATTGTTACATTGTTACACTGACTGTAACATACTGAAATGCTAATTAACATATGTGACTGTAATTAATATATTCAACTTTTAATTAACATATTTAACTACTAATTAATATATTCTAATCTGTTAATTTATACTGCTTCTTAACTTAAGAGCTGCTAAAATTCAACCTTTTGATCTTCCTGTCACTGTTAGACCCTTAATCATAGAATCATAGAATGGTTCTGGTTGATAAAAGCCTTCAATATCGAGTCCAACCATTACCCCAGCTGTCCCAAAGCCACCGTTAAACCCTATTCCTAAGCTCCAGATCTCCACGACTCTGAAACACGTCCAGGGATGGCAATCCAACCCCCTTCCTGGGCACCTTCTTCCAAGGCCTGATGCCCCCTGTCACGGTCAGTACTGAGGTGGGACCCGGCAGCCCCTGAGCTACCCGGCTCCAGCTCTCACCTCCAAACCGCGGGTAGCTCGAGCTCCGATCCCCGGGATCATCATCCTCTGCCACAGGCCACGGTGCTTGTGGCAGCGCCAGGACCACAGGACAGGCCTTCACTGGCTTCGCCAGTAGCTGGAGGCAAAGGGTCCCCCTCCGTATCTTCCCCCTTCTTCTTCCACCTGAGGCGGCCTCGTGCCGGCCGTTAACCGGCGAGGGAGCCTCTCGCCGCCCGAGCGCCCCGCGCGATCTTCAGGGGCCCCTCCCCTCCCAGCAACCGGCCCCGCGCGGCTGCCTCGACACCTCCCAGCGAGCAGGAACAGCCCAGAGACCCGGCGACTGGTCACCTCGAACCGGGCTAAACCACCGCAGCACCGCCCAGGGTTAGGGACCGCAGGGATGGCTCAGATGTGGGAGTGGCGAGGCCCAGGCACTTGAGTTGGGACATCGCCTCAGAATTTGGAAGGGACTTTCTCTCGTGCCGACAGCTGGTTATTTTCATGTTTCATTCAAAGAACAACAATGTTGTCAGCTTTGTCACAATCACAGTTGATACTTCAGCATGCTGCAACACACACTCAACCACTGCACTGGTTTGTCACACAACCAGCGGGTTCAATTTATGTTGGCATCATTTCTCTGTGGCTGTTGGCTGTGATTTAACTACTCAGAATGATTTGTCATTTGGTGACACACTGAATCACAAGCTACAGCCTACACCTATTGGAATGAATATAACTGCAATTAAACAACTCCTCCACTAGCCTGATCTAATCAACCTTCTACACAAGCACAAGAAACCAGACAAAAGACTCTTGTCACAGTCCATCATGCCCAGGGAGGGGTTTAAATCACCATCCCTGGACATGTTTCAAAGTCATGGAGATCTGGAGCTTAAGGACAGGGTTTAGCAGTGGCCTTGGAACAGCTAGGGTAATGGTTGGGCTCTATGAGCTTCAAGGTCTTTTCCAACCTAAATGATTCTATGATGTTGAAGAAATAACATTGGGTGTTTAAAAAATGAGTCAAAAGGCATAGTTGGTGTCCACACACATGGAAAGTCCTGCTTGGATGGTCTCCAACTGCAACTGGCACACTGAACTCAATGTTGCACCCAGGTCATGATTCTACTGACTGCTGCTAGAGGGTGCTTATTGTTACACACTATCTCATATTTTAGAGTTTGCAGAATGGTTACACAAGCTGTGCTGCTGCAAACATTTCCCCATGTGTATTTCCCTTTCTGCATAATATCACTTAACCAGATTTAATAAAACCTTTGAGGCTATCCAAACACAAAATTTCCTTCAAATTGTAATTGTAGGGTGCATACTTTGTAAGGTGACAGCTCTCACTTTAAATAAAGTACAGTGTTTCAAACTGGTGTGTGCATAAACTTTTCATCAGAAAAAAAAGCAGAATTGAAGAATTCTTTTAATTGCTCAAATATGTCAGCACATTCAAACCGGCTCCCAGAGGCAGCACAATTCAGCTCTTTGAAGAAGCCTTCTTGATCTGACTTGGTAGCACCTACCCAAAGCTGCAACTGCAGCACTATTTGCATCCTGTATTTATCGGTAGGTGACAAAGCCAATCTCTGACATTTCTATGAGATTTGCTCAGCTTCTCCTGTTAAGCACAAAGAGGAAGCAGGATGAAGGATGGCCATGTGCAGGATTGCTCTTCTTGCTCTATCATACTAGACATGATAGTTTTTCTCCAAAATAACACATAAGCTGAGATTAGAGACTTAAATGTTATTCCTTTTTCTCCTATGGAAATTTATATGAGGCAAATCCTTAAAATCAGGTTTTCTTTTAGGCTTCAGCAAAGTGGTTCCTTTCCAGATAGACCACCCAGAAGAAAACAGGAACTTTCATAGTTTTGGATTCCTTGAGAAGAACACTGAGATCCAGACCCATTCTAACCCAGACACCAAAGAGTTAATGTGTCAAGCAGCTACTTCATATTCTGCAGCTCTGTGTGTATTGATGAGCAGTGGTTGGAATAAAAGACTAGAGTCCAAAGAAAGGAGGAGCATTCTCAGAAAGAGCAGTCTGGCAAGAAGTTGTCAAGGGAATAGATCCAGAACTCCCAAGAAGAATGAGACAGACTGACTGGGAACAATTAAGGCAAATCATTCAGTTCTCTATAAAGGAAAAAACAGAGCATCTTTCTGAAGTTGTGGGGTCCCTGGAAATCTCCATCAACAAAGAGCAGCACAGTGGACCATTCATACCGACGCAGCAAACCACCTCACAAGGCGAGCAGACAGCCTTCCCTACATTACCTCCCCAACAAATGTGACAATGATGGCAACGGTTCTCCTGGAGCAGGTTTCACCCTAGTGCAAACCAGACAGCTGCTGGCTCCTTGTTCTGGGGGTTTTTCACAGTAGCTATCTCTTTCTGCCTCACTATGCAACATTTCAAAGAACAGAGCAAAACATTTCAATACTTGTGGCCACCTCTCCGCTCAACACATATCTGACCAGAAACCACACAATGCTGTTGAACAAAGTGATCCTAAAGGTAAGACATCAAAGTCCATCTCCAAGCCCATTAGTTCTCTGATTATTGACAATCCTGGTGGGACCTGTGACACAGGATGACAACCACAATACCAAAATAACCACCCCACCCACTAGTTTACTAGAATGATTAAAATTATCAGCAAAGAGCAGGTCTCCCTTAAGATCTCAGGTTTCAAGTTGGAGTGACGGTCATTAGAAATTGGTCTAATCAGCACCTTCTCTCCAAAACAGTAGAGCATGGGGGACTGAGTCCTGACATATGAGACAAAGACACCTGAAAGGAGGACACATTATGCATGGACTCAAAGGGATGAGTCCACTGCTGCAGAAGATATGCCAGCGACTTAGAGTCCACAGATAATGGAACCAGGGGAAAATTCCTGCCATGATTCCTACACTATTACTTATTCTGGGAATTTATCACATCCCATCTCCTTGATCCTTGTAAAGCAAATGAATGTGTCCTACTGCAGTGACTTCCTTCTGGTTCATGGGGACAAGAGCAGCTGTATGTGCTGCATGACCTCAGTGCTTGTGCCAAGTACTTCTGTGCCCCTAGGCTGCTTCAGGGGACAAGACAGGAGCAAACTTGTGAGTTGCATCCTGTCAGTCAACAAGTATTTGCAAATTCCCCTGAGCATGGCCAACCTGGGTAGAGCAAAAAGAAAACCCTCTTTTCCCAGACTAATATTCTTAGCCGTGGTGTGGAAAAGCCGGACAAACCCATGTTCTGACTTTCAGAGGTGTCACAGATTCACATAATGGTTGAGGTTGGTGGTTGAGGCTAGAAGCAACATCTGAAGGTCCAACCCCTTGCTGAAGTCAAGTCACCTACAAGAAGCTGCCCAGGACCAGCCTTTCTACTGTTGTTTTTCATGAGAAATACTTCAGAGGAACTTGTGCTGTTTGGAATGGAGATGGACTCTGACACAAAAGACTGTTGTAAAGTAGCTACCTCCACACACACATAATAAAAGCAGAAGAGTTTAAAATATCCATGTGCAGGATTAATTCATCGCCTGTAAAATTCTGACTGTAATCTTGTATCAGAATGAGCCATCTGCTTATTTACCCATCTTAGTAGCCCAAAAATATATAAAGAATAGCAAAACCACGGGGTCCACTCACTCCCCTAAAAGATAATACATGTGGCTTTTTCTCATCACTGAAGCAAAAAGCCATCTTTGACAATTAATTAATGTACAAAAAAATTAAAGAAAAAATCGGAAATGGTTGTTAACAAATAAGGCTTTTTATACAGTGATGCAAACTGGAAGTCCTATTATTCTATCCAAAAGCTCCTGAAGGGTTTTTTTAATGAACAGTTCTACATTACAAATGAGAAAACAAGGACTTACAAGGTGATATGAGTTATCCAAGGTCTTTTCACCTCTCCGTAGCAGAAAGAGGAATAGAAATCAAGGGTTTTTCAATCCCAAGTTCACCACCACTCCCCTTAGCCCTATGTCTATCACAAGTAGGACAGGAACAGTAGCTGATAACAAATCTGTTTATTCAAAGACCCTCAAACTGTGGTTTCTTCATAATCTATGTGGAAACCATGGTGGGATGTAACAAGACTGGAAGACATTCTTCCACAAATCATTCTTCCTTATGCAATTAAAGACACTAAAGTGAAACAGAGACCCACTTCTGCATGAAGAAAAGTTAGTGCAACTTCATACTAGACTTGAGTGAAACACTTCATGTAGCAAATACTGGGGGAGGGCTTTGAACAACTTGCCCCTAGCTGAGTTAACTTCAGAGTGTTTTTTCTCCTTCCAGGTAGGGATGGCCCAGCTAAGGAAATAATTCTCACCAGTATCTCAGAATTACCAGATGAGCAGAGCTGGGAGCTATCGCAGAAAACCCTTCAGCAAGAGGCAGGGGGAGGTGCCATGATGGACAGTAACAGGAGTTAATAGAATCTCATAGAATTGTTTTGGCTGGAAAAAACCTTTAAGATCATCAAGTCCAACAATTAACCCAACAGTCTCCTGCTAAACCATGTCCCCAAACTCACATGTCCACAACTTTGAAACACATTCAGGGATGGTGATTCAGCCCCCTCCCTAGGAAGCCTGTTCCAAGGCCTGATGACCCTTTCAATAAAGTTTTCGTCATGTCTAATCCATCCATTAACAAGCACTGCAAGGTTCCCACTAACCCATGTCCCTCAGCATCACATCTATATGTCTTTTCAATCCCTCTAGGGATGTGGACTCCACTTCTGCCCTGGGCACCCTGTACCAGGGCTTGACAACCCTTTTAGGGAAGAAATTGTTCCTCATAGTCAACCTAAACCTCACCTGGCACAACTTCAGGCTGTTTTCTCTCATCCTGTCACTCGTTTCTTGCAAGAAGAGACTGACTCCCACCTCGCTGCAACCTCCTGAATTTCAGGGAGTTGTCGAGAGGGACAAGGTCTCTTCTGATCTTCCTTTTTCCCAGGTTAAACCCCGCATTTCCCTTCTCCTCAGGGCACTAGTGCTCCAGATCCTCCCCAAGTTCAGAGTTGCGCGGAGGGGCCAATCCGAGCCGCGCCTGGCCACGAGATGTCGCCGTCACCACAGGCAGGGATGGTCGCGACTGGGGGACCCTCCTACGTCTCACAGAGTGCTCCTTTCATGTGACACTGCTGTCCTTCACCCAGGCTAACTTTTTCCACTCTCATCTGAGCAGCGAAAACAACCTGAATCTCACAGTCCGCTGCTCTTAATGTGCAGCAACATCTAGCAGCACTTGAGTAAAAAGAACCCCTTTCCTGAATCCTTCCGTTTGGATCCAGCATCTCTCCAAAACAGGACTAAATGCAACAACCTAATCCTTAAATGGGTCTCCTGCAGGGCTCAGCACCCTCCATCCTGGTCAATTGGCTTGGATGGAAACAGCTTCTCTGTGGAAAGATGAATCCAGCCCTCAGTTAACTTGTCAGCTCCTGCCTGCCACAGGGTTACCACCTTCTCAACTCTATAGGTGGGATCACCTTGTCTAAGTGCTGCCTAATCCATTTCAGGTTGGCTCAGGCAGTCTGATTTAAAATATGTTTTAGTGATCATTATAGCATTGGGTTGATGGTTGGGCTTTATGATTTTGGAGAGAATGTTGGACATAAGTATTATGTTTCCACAGGTCCAATCAGGTGGAGAAGAGAAAGAGTATCCTTCTGGGCCTTCCGTCTCCAGTGACATCCCAAGCTGAATGACCCTTTCCAAATGTGCCAGTAACGTTTCACTACAGAAGTCTGAGTGATCCTGGAGGAGAACTCCTGTCCCTGCCTTCCGTAACATCCCAATGCAGTCCAATGCTCATGAAGAACACATGCACGAGTACTCCAGATCTGAGCCCAAGAGGCTCACACATATCTAACCATAAGCACAGGGGAAAAGGGAAGACAGGGGTCACCCACAGAAGTCTGTGAGCAATGCTGTAATGGTGATTGGACGTAAATTACCTAGGAGGATTCAGAACAGGAATATGCCTCCAAAAAAGATTTGCCCTCCATGACACAATTTGTCTTACTGATGTCGGTGAAATAGGAGTGGCAAACCCTGGTCCTCAGAAAAGAGTCAGATTTCCCCTTTTTTCAATATATTCACAGGATTATTATTAACATCTGGTAAACAAATTCTTTCTTAAGGATTGACAAGATTTTGACCATTTCCTTTCGGACATCTGGCTTAGAGCAGTGAGACACAGACACTAGGGTTTAAATTCACTCTTTTTTATACACATAGCTTCTTCCGCACAAGACCCAAGCAAAGCTTCTTCTTACACATAATTGTATTCACCAACAAACCATGACTGCTGGGGAGAAATTCTTCCCTAATACTGTGTTCACCCCTTTCTTTTTCAAAACTATGCCTACTAATACAAGACAGGCTCAAAGGTATGTGTTTCATACAATCCAGTGCTTGTTTGGTATTTCTGGAAAAGAAGATTTAACAATCCTGAATCCTAGACAGGAAGTTAAAAGAGTTACACAGCTATTTGATGCACAACAAGAAGATAATTAAACCTAGTGCAATTCTTTCTAATTGACTCCCTGGATCAGGTGTTTCTGGCAACCACCAGAACTGAAAAGAGTTTCACAGCTTCCACTTTCAAATGGTGATTTCTAAGAGTAATATATCACCCATCATTAAGAATTTCCTTGGAGCTGCCAGCAGTTGTATTCCAAACATACATACTGCACCACTATTGTTGCTCATGTTGTTTCTGTAGATTCAAGTGCCTTCTAGGGGAGGTTATTTTTTGTTACCATGGTAAAAATTATTTTATATGTATATGACCAGCATTGCCCCCTCTGTTTGCTCATAATCTTCTACTCCTCCACTTTCCTCTTCCAAATACATAAGCATCAATAATTTTTTCCTTCTTCCTTTCTTTCACATAGGTAAAAAGAAAACAACCTTTCAAACCTATCCAGCAATAGACTTATTTATTAACTGGTTTGGACAAAAGCCAATTCTCTGTGTAAGACAAATCCAAAAATTTTAATAGATGGAGGTTAAACTCACATTTTTGAGTCTGGCTTCCTAACGAAATGAGTCTTCTGTGATCCTGCTGTCTGTTTTCCTCTCCTTTCCCATCTTCCTCCCCCATTTGAATATTTTCAAACCTGTTGGCCAATTCCAGATTTGGCAGAGAGGTGGGAAAATTATAACTTTGCAAGCTCACTTGAGCTTCATAAAAATCAGCATTGAGCTGAGAAAAAGATATCCAAATTAATGCCCTTGTCCTAAGAAAGACCATGAAGTTCCAGTCACCCATTTGGCTCATGGGGCAACCCAGCAGCATGCACACACTAGCTGGCCTACACACTGGTTATCTGAGCTATCCTATTGCTGCGGTATAGGAAAGCAGGTAGTACTTATGGGAAGTGGAAGGAGCTGGAAGTCATTGTGCGAAGCTGTAGCTGTAGGGTACTGTATACAGAGTCCTGGGATGAAGATGCATAAGAAGCAGCATTGTTGCATTTGCTGCTCCAAGAACAACTACATGCAGTGACTGATAGTACCTGCTGGTTATAGCCATCTTCATTGAGCACAGTAATCCAAACCAGCAAGATTTGTTCCCCATTATACATTTTGCTGTTCTACACAAGCACTTTGAGTAGGCCACATATGAGAAAACCCGAGGAGGAACATTCCTTATCTTCCATAGCCACTGCCTCCAGACAGCCTATATCATGCCCGTTGCATCCTGGGTAGGAGCCAGGATCACTAGACTGAAGAATTAATAACATCTATAATGAAAATGAAATGGAGGAGGCTCTTACTCTGTACATATCTCTTCTGTTAATTATTGCTATATTTCATTCAAGACCCCATCCTTTGAAACGGCTGGGACTGTGACTCAGCTTCAGTAGCTTAATGTGCTCAGAAGAGAGAGGAGTCACCCTCCTGGGGCTAAGTTTGCTGTCGCTTCGTAAGTTAATAACCTTGTTAACAGGATAGTCCCACAGGGAAAGGCTGGCTTGGCTTACCTGCCATCATCATCCTGTCCTCACTGGACACATAATCTACATGAAAAAGCATGAACTGGGCCTAAAGACAGAGAAACCAGACCCACTGTTCAATCCCACTGCATAAATGCCAGTACTTGGTGGACTGGCTCTACTAACAAAGAAGGTGTAGTGGATCCGTGTCTGGATCCCCATGTGTTCCACCTGGGTCACCATTAACATCATGGGTTAGAGACTCCGACTATATTGTAACCAAGAACTTTTATCTAAAGCATCAGACACAAAGGAGGGGTTTAACAAAGTCACTACAAATCTGCAGGCAATGAAACAGCTTACTCAGTTTGAGGAAAAAAGGCCAGAAGCCCTCACCACACATCAGAGGAAGCCCCACACAAGACTTAGACACAGACACACAGAGTTTTGTCACAATGTTCCTACACTGAACTGTCCTGAACATCCATCATAGACAGTTCCTGCTTCTCTCTGAAATTCCAGCAGTTATCCAACTGCAGTCTTAATCTTCATAAATCTTCAAAGCTCAGAATTCTCACAGTCTCACTAGGTCCAGGCAAAGCTGTCCACTCATCATAAATTTGCTTCAAAAGCAATAAAATTTTCTCTCAGTAGCAAACAACGCATCTCCAAACAGTCCAAGATGGAAAAAAGCAAAGAATATGAAGGCAGACTTCACTGGGCAGGGGAGGGGGGCGAAAACTTTTCAAACCCAAACTCTAAACTTTTCTGCAGAAAACACACAAAGTAAACTCATAGATTCTGCTCAGCTTTTAAAAAATAACAGAAGAGTAATTATTTCATTGGCTGTTTGTGCTTAAGGCTGACAGAACTGGTTTGTTAGTCATGAAGCAAGTGTGTGCCTTTAAAGTACGGAATAGATGCTTCAGAGCTGACATCTAATATGTCACTCTGTATGAACAGAAGGATTAGCATTGCTGCTCCCAAGTAATAATTGTACGAGAGAGCAGGTTGGAAGGAAGGGTTCATGCAACCAACAACCAGAAAGGAGGAGTCTAAATAACATTAATGAGATTGCTGTGTCCTCCTCCAAACAGGCCAAGGCCTCTTAGGTGGAAACTGAGGGAAAAGTGTAGTGAAAACAAAAAAGCAATGAATACCAAAAGGGAAATACACCAGAAACTTAGGTAAAGGAGAGATAGAGGCAAATCAGACAGTCCTTTTCAAGCCTCACCCTTTAAGCCCCAGTTCCAAGAGACAGGAGATTTCATACAGTCCCCAATGTCATTAAAGAAAGTTATTTTTTTCTTCTTGCTGCCTTCTGCAAAGATTAATAAACACGATGTAGATTCACTTTAAAGAAAAGACTGAAAGGGTCTTTAAAACCAGACTGACCGGGTAATTCTTTTTGCCAGGTGTTTTGCAAAAAATTATTTTTGCCAAAGATTTGCCCCACAACCTTTGAGCAGTGAGGAAGCACTCAAAACGCTGGAAATACTGCACAGACCGGATTAATTAATGGTTTGGACCCTGGAAACACTGTAAACTATATTGCTTTCTGGACATAACATGATTATTTGCATTTAAAAGAGTATTTGTGTGCAAATATGAAGCTTTCAGGACAAAAAGAAACCTGGTATCAGAAAGCAAACAAGGATAGAGATGTGTTGAGACATGCTGAAGCCTGTAAACTCTGTATTTTAAGGCTGCTGTTTCCAAGTGCATGTTGAGACAGTACATCTACGATTTCTACTGCTGAAAGACCCAGCTCACACCACAATGACAATGAGACATTAATGATTTTGGTGGGACACTATAATGATATTGGCAGCTGACTGGAAGTCTTCTACTGCTAATGATTCAGAATAGGTCAGACACCACAAGCCATACTTAGAGCAAGTTTTTCAGAGACACTGGCCACCCACAATTCCTACAGGGCTCAGTGCAGACAGCTGAAAAGCTCTTCTTTCCGAAGCTGTGTTTCCAGTCAACACACAAAGCTTAGGTAGGGAAAAGATTGTCAGAAGTATCTTCTGGGTTTGTCTTCCTACTATTTTTTTTTTTTTCAGACTGTTTCCCAGCTTGTCTCACTGAGGAACAAGAAAAATCAAATTAGTTGCATGGAGGTCACAGAGTGAGTCATCAGCTCAGCCCCGTGACGGTCAAATACTGCTTATGTGTAAAACTATAATTTTATAGTGCTCTGCTGCATAGCTTAAAAAATGAATGTATGGGAAAAATACACCCACATATGACAAACGTACTTCTACTCTCTCTACTTTGGGTGGACGTTCTGTTAGTCACAAGGAAGCATCTGTGTGAAGCTTTTTTTGTTGCTGCTTTTGCTTCTCTAGACTTTTCATCAAATGGTCCCTGAGTCAGAAGAGGTGGGTTTTGCTATTAAAGTCTGTGTGGAGGCTGTATTCCAAAGCTGTTGGATTCAAAGATAAATATTCCTACTTTGGGAACGTGGGGAAAAAATGAAAAAAAATAAACCATCTTTGATTTTAAAAACAAAAATAACAACAATCCAAACTGAATGTAGTAATCACAAAGACAGCAAATAGCTAATGATCCTGCCTGATAGCTCATTTGAAACTGAAACCCAAGGCAAGTTTCACTAAAGCACAAGTTGCTTAAAAACTGCGTTCAACTGTATAAGTCTACATGCCCACTGGGCTTAAAAAAATTAACTGTATTGATTCATATTGAAACTAATTCCAACAGCAACAAAATATCAGCCAGCACTCTCATCCAGATGCTGTATGAGGAACAAAGCTCTTTGGTGCAGAAGCCATCTCTGTTCTGCAACTTGTATTAGGTGTGGCAAGAGTGGAATGAAAGCCTCTAATAATCTGTCTCAAGGAAATATTTTGGGGTGAGTCTGTAGGCTACAGTTGCTTTGGAAGCCTCGCATACCCTCTCAGATACACAGCTTGCAACAACAAGATGTGGGATAGCTATGCAATGGAAGATAGTAGAATCATCTCATCCTGTGAAAGTGGCTCCCAACATGCATCCAAATCCAGGATGTATGTCACAACCTAGGGCAAAGCAGTTCTCAAGCCACACTGATGCGCCTGGTGCACCTCATCTTGGAAACACAAGTCAGTGGGCATGGTGGCATTGGGTTGATGGTTGGTCTTGATGACCTTGGATCTCTCTTCCAACCTTAATTATTCTATGATTCTATGATCTCATATAGCCAGATCACCAAGGTGATTGCAGCTCATGGCCAAGAAAAGCAAAGGTGAATGAATAAAAAACCTGAAACCTTAGATCATCAGTAGAACAATGAAAACCCCAAGCAGATACAAACAATGTTGTTGCCTTTTTTTTCTTTTTTCAATTTTTATTTTAGGAACTTGAAGCTGAAAGCCTGTTTGGGCCAGAATTCTTTGGAATCATGCTGCTGAATATGCCTATAGTTAGGAGATTAAAAAAAAAGAAGCGTTAAAGCTGCTAGGAGATGTGATCATCGCAATGAGAGGACTGGTTGCAGCCTGCAGGAACCTGAAAAGAAACTAGTGAGCACAGGAGTTTGAAGGCATTGCTATGACAACAAAGCAAACCACCCCTGAAGAGAATAGCAAATATGTACAGCCATGCCAAGATCATAAGCAAAGAAATGTATATTCTGAGAGAAGGTAAATGAAACACTGACTCGGAAAACAGAGTTATGCCTTTAGCATGATTCCTCCTCTACACATGGCACCTCTTCAAGGAACAGCCTGCACTTAGCAGAGGGAAAGAAACTTTTGTCAAATCGCCTCTTTGCCTTTTCCTGACACTTTGAGGACGTAGCAAAAAGATCTGTGCTCTGTGCTTGCCCTCTCATGTCTCAGTTAGCTGTGGGTGTTTAAGCTGTCCATGAGGTGGTCTCCATGCCTTTTTTTCCAACCAACGCTTACGGTATTTCTAAACAAACTCAGTGCTAACTTTCTTCCATCAAAGCATAGGATATTCCAAGGAGGGTTAAACCTACAAATTCCTCTGGTGTTCTGGCAGAGAAGGATTCCGTGTTCTTCTACAGGTGCACCTAAGTCATTAACCAGATCAGTCCAAACAGTTGTCTGGACCGTACCTAGCAGAAAGCTCCCTAGTGACACTGACGTCTGATGACAGTCAACTCTTTAAATCAGAGCCATCATCATGGATATTGACATAACAGTCCACAACTCATGTGCTCTGCCAGGAGGGGGGAAATCCTTTGATTCCCAAAGTGAAGTGCAAATGAGGAGGCTAGGGTGTGTTGAAGAGGAGGTGAACAGCACTGAGGGCTTATTGCAAGGAGCAGAGCTGAGAAGCTTTGCGGCATGGGATGCTTTGGACCACAAGGATGATCAGAGGTCTGGATCACCTCTCGCAGGAAGACAGGCTAAGGGGAGTTTGGGTTGTTCAGCAAAGAGAAGAGAAGGCTCTGGAGAGACCTTATAGAAGCTTCCAGTACCTGAAAAGACTCTAGGGACGCTGGAGTGATGCTTTTCATGAGGGGCTCTAGTGATAGGACAAGGGGGATGGTTTCAAGATAAAAGAGGAGAGATTTAGATCAGATCTTAGGAAGAAATACCTTCCTGTGAGGGTGCTGAGTGTGAGGGTCACAACCTTGTGAAGGATGGAGGTTGTGCCTGCTCCATCCCTGGATGTGTTCAAGGTCAGACTGGACAGTGATCTGGGCAACCTAGTCTGGTAAGTGGTGTCCCTGCTCAAGAGTGAGTCCCTTCCAATGTAAATCATTCTATAATTCTGTAATTTTTCTGCAAAGAGAATGTCCTACACTGGGGAAACTGAACAGACACTGCTGGAGACAGAGCAGAATCCAGCCTGAACTGGACAGTCTTATGATATTTTTTGAGATTTATCTTCTAATTTAGCTTTGGAATGGTAGGAGACAGGGTATCATAAACAGAGGCTCGAGTGGGTTGTCTGTCTCTACAAGGTCCTCATGATGTGGTCTCTCTCCAGCAGACCTGAGCACTTCTGCATTACTTTCTGGCATAAACACTTCCCTGCTTCAGCATGAGACTTCATTGCCCTGCAGCAGCACTCCTCAGTCAGAGGCTGAATTACACAGCTCTACAATTACAAACATATGCTGTACCCCAGAATACATCTGGAACATCAGAAAACTAATGCTTGAAAAACATTGTCCCAGGCTAAAAGATATCTTGCAGCAACAACAACAACCACAAAAAAAAAGTGTGATTGTCCTTGCCTGTTCTATGGAAGCTGCTGCCACAGAGTATGGCCTGAGCTGCCCCAGCGGAGACATGGCTGGTGCCACCAAAGCGAACATCAGCCTATGGCAGTGCCACCTACATACCCAGACACACTAAACTGTCAGAAACACTCATCTGTCAGCAGAGCTCTGTCTACACCGGTGCCTTGCCAGCAGTGGGGGTGCTGATTTCTTTCCGCACCCTAGAATTACACCGGCAAACTCCAAAGGTTATGCTAAGCCACGGAGCACAAGCCACGTGTCCATGCACTTCATTTGCCTTCACCTGAGCCTATGTTTCATAGGCAGCTGGGCTTCCTCTCTTTCCAACTAAGCAATAATTGCACCTATTGTTCTCAGTGGGCAAAAAAACCCTGTTCACACATACCCAGAAAGACAAGGTGTATAATTAACACCTTGCTGGGATAGAGAGCTTTTGTTCAGGTTAGCTATTACTTGTCTTGCAGCCCAAAAACAGTGCTGCTTACATTCATTTCAGCTCATTTCCTCCCTGCCTCAGAGCTTAACTCCACACTTCCCCCCAGATCTCTGTGCACAGAGGTGTTCAGCAGCAGTGCTTGGGAAGCTAAGACCAACAGATGTCCAGAGCAAGGAGTCCTAACCCATCATGTGCATCCTGCAGTCTCACAGGCAGAGGGTTGCTGTGGCTGCAGTTGCTGTTGGACCCATTTGCAAACAAAAGGCAAAGCCTCCACTGAAGATACATGGCAGAAGATAACATCTTTCACTCTGAGACTCAGGAAGAAGATGAAGTTCCACCAAACAGATGGGCTTAAATAACAGGTCATTACTCTCCTCTTCCTCTTACCTTTCTCTTTTCTTCCTCATCCTGTTCCCATCCTCAAGGCAATTCTCAGTCTATATTCTGTCCCTTCTCATGTGCTGGACTCCACCCTGTGAAGATCAATGTGGTCATAAAAATCTGCTCTGTGTGTGTACTTCAATTCTTTATTCCTCACATTAGGTTTCATTGTCGAAGCCCCTGGTTCAGTGCATTTGGTTGAAGGTTCTCACAAAGGTTGAAGTCTGTTACAAAGAGGGAGGCAGAACAGTCCTGGTTAAGGACAGAAAAGGGGTAGACAGGGAAAGGCAGGATATGCTCCACTCTTCTAGCAGCAATCTGCCATTAGATTAGTTTAAGCTGTCTCCTGTAACTTCGCCGTTTCTTTCATCCACACAGTGGTTTGGATTACAGCACTATGAGGAGGCACAGAAAGATGAACTATGTAATATTGTTGCAGAGGTATGACTATAGCAGCAAAGAATCACTTCATTTTGGGGCCAAAATCCCATAGACTCTGATGTTGTATTGCCAGAGTAAGGTCTATCTTTATGGCACAAGTTTCCCAGGACAGCAACTCTTAAAACCCATTTTGAACATGGTGTTCCATAAAACCACCTGAGTCTCAAATTCTTTTGACAGGACCACTCTCTGCTTGCTGCCTGTCATCAACGTGAAGCTGGAGGTCAGCTCTGTATCAGAGCCCTCACAAATCAGCTGGATTGACCTAAAACACTTTTGTAATCTCCATAAACTGGTGTGGAGCATAGTTGGGTTGGTGGTGCGTAACAGTTTCACTGCCTCAATACAGATAAA
The DNA here is from genome assembly GCA_013400115.1 of Rhinopomastus cyanomelas. Classification (NCBI taxonomy): domain Eukaryota; kingdom Metazoa; phylum Chordata; class Aves; order Bucerotiformes; family Rhinopomastidae; genus Rhinopomastus; species Rhinopomastus cyanomelas. The sequence goes on from VXBP01010260.1 coordinate 208,225, forward strand.
GCAGTGGTCTTTGAGGAGAGAAGGTCTAAAAAACCCCATCTCACCTCTGCACTAACTAAATAAAATCCATTATAGCTGTGTTTTGGAAATGGAAAGTGTAGCCACATTCACGCAGTCCTGGCAAAGGTAAAGATCCCATAGCAAAAGGTTCTCTCCTTTTTCAGCCTCCTAATGCAATGGCATCTGGTGCCTTCAGAGTTCCATCTTCCCAATTAACTAACAAGGTTTATCTCCCAATGGTGCAACTGAAAGGTGGTTCTGTGATCTCAGGAAACACTAATTGCTCTTTTCTTCCCTTCCCCATGTNTCCAGTAAACCCATAAAGACACAGTCTCATTCACCGATTTCTACAGCAGCTACCATCTAAACCATGTTGTATGTTTAAATGCATTTGAAATAAGACATTTTGCTAATGATCTCTGGTTTAAGACCTTGGTGTTATTGAAATAGCGTGAAAGTCCGTTATCTGCAAACCTTACCAAAATTGGGAGGCCCTAGATAGCATCTAAAAGCACCACCATAGTGATGCCCCTAAAACACACAGTGGTATTATTGAACTGTGATTCTAAACGTTGTTAGACTTAGCAGTTTAAAGCCTGATGTAGCGAAAATACCCAAAATAAAAAAGCCCAGCTTCAGCTTCAGTTCTTATTTGCCAGTTCTGAGCTCAACAATATTTCAGCAGCTGCCTCTGGAGAGGCTAAAATATTCCTGTAAGAGTCACACACTGCCAGAAGAAGGACACAGAGTGTTGGAGATGGGCACTACTTCCCCATTCCATGAAGCTAAAATGGGTGTTACTTCAGATCATGTTGTAACAGCAAGCTAGGAGACTGCAGCAGTGCCCAACAGCCAGGCAGAGGCACCAAGGATTTGTCCCAGTTGCCCGAGTCACCACTTTTCTACTTTCATGGGAGATCTCTGATCTGCTTTTGCCACTGGTGGCTGGAGATAAAAGCAGCTGTGCTGCCCTGGGTATTTGTCTCTTAAGATCTCATCCAGTACCCTGCACGGGGATGCACTTCTCCAGCTTCCCAGTTATCTCCTGTCCTCTTTATCTCAAAGGACAGCTCTGGGAAGTGTGGTTTAGCCCTGCAAAAGGCCCTGTTGTGGAGCAACAAAGGAAGGAAGATTAAAGAGAAAAGAAGTGGCAAAGCTGGACCACAACATCCGATTGAAATCTCAGGTTTTACTCACAGTTTACCGAAACTCCCTCCCCCACCACCTTCCCTCACCACTTGCAAATTTTCTCATGACAGAATGAATTGCTCTATCAACAAGTGTAAAAGGAAATGATTAATTTACCACTCCCTTCCAAACTGATTACTGAGACTCCCATATCTTCAGGACCTGAGTAATGAATGAGCTTCCTGTGATTCCAGCCAGACACTCCATGAGGGCTCTGGCATTAGTGGTTCACGCCTCTGGGTCAAAAGCTGTGAGGATCACATAGTGTATCTTTGCTCACTGGAGACAGCAGCGACGTTTTAGCACGGCAAATGGTGACTCTTGTAGGCTTTGACCCTGCACACTGTAGTGAGCTTGTTTAAATAAAAAAACCAATAAATAAATCTGTGTTCCCTACTGCACATGGTGGAGCACTAGGCTAATGCGAAAATGTCCTGGTCTCCCTGCTATGCAGGCCCACTTGGACTGACTTTCTGAAATGTGAGGCTCAGCTTGCTGGGAGAAACACAAGAGGGATTGGAAGCTCCTATCACACAGAAAGACAAAATGCTGCCAGCGATTAATGGACTGTATCTTGCCTTCTTACATGACAAACCTCACTCCTAGCAAGGTGGGAAGTCAGCATGAGCAGGAAGCCGCAGTTCCTTACAGCTCTTGTGATGGGCATGGTTCCCACTTGCTGATCTTGCCATGTGCCAGGCAAAAAATTCTGTCCTCCTGCTATCTTTGGCCTCCAAACTATCAAACACTGACCCTGATTCAGAGCTGAGCTAGTCTGAGCTAAATAGCAAAGCAGGATTGCAGTTGGGCTTCTCTGCACTAATGCACTTCTCTGCGCTAACACACTGCCCATTGCTAACAGCAATGAGAAAACCAGGCAGAGACATGATGGTCACCCTCCTCTGTTCCATCTTGCAGATCAGATGTTGAGCCAAAGCCTCTTCCCCAGCTGCTTTCAAGGCAGAAATTTCAAACTGTCACTGTCATTTTCAAAAGAATAAGAAGCAAAATCTGGTTTTTGCACATGGGCCAGCATCCCTCCTCCCAGCCTTGAGGAAAATGGTTTCTGTGTTAAAACTGTCACAACTAAACCTGAAACCCAGTGGTGTTTGGTTTAGGTTTTGTTACAAACCTAGAATACAGGCCAAGTTTGCAGAACAAAAAAACCCAAACCCAAAAAAACCCTGGGCAATGTTTCAAGCAAATCAAGACCAGTTTATGGTTTTGAGTGGAAACCATACTCAATTCACTAATTTCACAGGGGTTTGATCTGAAACCAGGCACAATCTCGCAGCCTCCAGCTGACTTTCGTTTCAGGTTCCACCGAAAGCCAAACCCAGCACATGTCCCCACGTATTGAAGTCTTGAAGGAGATTCACAATCTCAGATGCTCAAGAGATCCCATCACTCCCCAGCAGTACCTGCACATCAGTGTTGTAACTCATGCTGAGAACTCTCAGCATAAAATCCATAAAAAAGTTCAAATTACACTATGTAATACTTTCCCCCCTTTTCATTTCCTTTAATTGTTTATTTTGCTTTTAATCTCTTTGCTGCATCAGTACAATTGGCTTTTTGTCAGACTGCAGGCAAAAATTCTGGTGCTCTCGTCTCAAAGGTCATAAGTAGTCACAGTAATTGAAAATGCTGTTGCAGCACTGATAGTAATTCAGCAATTTTCCTGAAAGATAAGGCACACACCATGCTATGTGCGTGTCCCGCATTATCTCTGAGCGTTCTCTCCCTCTGCCTGACACTGATACTTGTGTACGTTCTAGGGCAGCTTTCAAAATATTAAACAAAAGAGTCCTGTGCTAAAAAAAAGGATGGCAACTGTGCCCATTGCTAGACAGACAGTGCTGGAGTCAGCATTTGAGAGGCAGGAGGAAGGCTGAAGTAAAAAATGGACAACCAAAAGCCATTATTTAATGAGCCTATGCCTGGCTTCTACCATTATTTCACATCGTTAAATGTAATGTCTTGCCTCTCCCTGCCAGCCCTCCATTTTCCAAGTCCTACTTAATACCTTGTAGATCCAGACAGGGAGGCTTTATGCATCCGCTAGTCTGATGAGACGCTCCAGACACACAAAAACACTCATAACGCAGCAGCCCTAAGTCAGCACTTCAGCATTAGGGCCATGCAGCCTGTGTCTCATACAGACATGTATGTGTGTGCTTGGCTATAGCCTGGGAGTAGATTTTCATGGGATTAGCAAGTGAGAATATCGAAGAGTTTGTGGGACTGGCAGGCCTATCTATTAACAAAAGGAACCAAGACATTAATACTCCTTTGCACGTAATCAGTCCGTCCATCCTAAATCTTTGTATTTTAACCAGACTAAAGTTTGCAGAACCACAGTATCACCATACTACTTCATGACAGAAATGCCACAAGAAACAATCCTTTTTATAGAGGATATCAAAGACCAATCTTGGGACATGGCTCTAGTTGAGTTGGCACGGCAGAGTTAAAGCATCCCCAGCTGCAAATCCTCCTCCCCAAGGCAGAAGGAAGCCACAGGGAATTTTGCTTGCTGGAGCCAGGCTCCTGGAAACGTGCTGCTCTCTGTAGTGGTTTCAACAACAACAAAAACCCTGATAGCAAGCATGATGGGCTTAGCAGATGAGCTGTTCCCCATGCAGCCCACTTGCTTTGCTTCAGTGGGTGCAGGGGAATCGTTTTGTTATCAGTGATTTCCCTAGGTCCCTGCAAAGATGAGCTTTGCCTCCCAGGCAGTTCTTTCTCAGTGAGAAGGTACAGATAAAGATACATGTCCTCCTATAGTTATAGCTGTGCTGGACAAGTTGCTCCCATCACCACTGTCCCCAAAGGTCCTTCAGCCTTCTCCCTTCAAAACATGCTCTTTAAGGCTGCCCAGAGAGCGGCAGAAGCTCCATTCTTGGAGGCATTCAAGGTCAGGCTTGATGGGGCTCTGAGCAACCTGATGTAGTTAAAGATGTCCCTGCTCACTGCAGAGGGGGTGGACTAGATGGCATTTAAAAGTCCCTTACAGGCCCACACATCATTCTATGGTTTATGATTCTATGATTCCACAATTCTAAGTCACATATCAAGCTCATTATTACCCACTTTGCTATGACAAGCAACTGGAGATAGGCGATGAGCAACAAACATCTGCCCACACCAGCATAGGCCAGTGGGAGCCTTCCAGGTGCTTTGGCTTGCTTTGTCGTAAACCTTTGAGCCTTAGCAAGCTGTGACAGCCACCTTCAGGATTCCTCCAAGCCAGCTAGCAGGTTTTGCCCACAATTCTTCACCCCTATATGGACTTTGCAGGGAGTTAAACCAAAGCAGTGAATAACCCTGCACTGCCAAGAAATCCAAGTAATCCTAGTCCTTGCCAGACAGAAGATAGTTTCCTTTGGTATTCCTTTACTCATCCTTCCCAAATTTACCAGGCTATGGGATCTTTTCAAGCACAAATCACCCAAGGTGACTAGGGTTATGAATGAACTTCAGGTGTTAATAAATACAGCCAAGGATGCCACCATTCACCTTGTACCTGGCACAGACAAAACCCCTCTTTGGTATAACCTTAACAAAAGGAGGGTGATTCCAGCAGGGGCATTTCATATTTCTTTGTGCTAACCACACACTACCTCTTAAATCCAGTTTTCTATTTACATTTTGGGAGATAAGTAAATTAGGCAGCCGCTGACTGCTAAGGCTGACTGGAAAAATTAAAAGCGAAAACTCATCCAGTTGAAGCACAACTGGACAACTCTTCTTGTTCTTATTAGCTGATGCACTTCAGGAAGTGCTCCATTGTTCCAGTGAGAGAATAAGGCCTTCTGAGATTCCATCACTTCACTGCAAAACATTGCATGCTAGAGCAACCACAGAAGGCCACCACTGATCAGCTCGGGGAACTGCAGAAAAAGTGTTTGTTGATTTCAAATGGCTCGAACTCAAAATTTCTGGGGTCTGCTATTCAGAGCACAGAGAATTATTTGTTGGTCTATATGGAAATGCCCATCACCTGAGCTACCAGTTGCCAAATATCTGGTTTTAAAGGGTTACTGCCTTCACATGAGATGTTATGGCTGGGAAGAGAAGCTCTAGGACTTGACTGTCCATTGGATGTCATTGTGCAGCCACAGTCCCCCTGGAGCAGCTTCTGCCTGCCCCTGCCCGCCCCTGCCCAGGAACACCAAGAAGTTGGGCAAACAGACTGCTGCAAACCACATTGCTGCTTCAGTTGGTAGCTTGGAATGTTTCTCTCAAGCCTTTCAGCATCTTATCTGGAGTGAGCACAAGGCCTTTTGCCTCCCAGTACATCCCTTGCCTGCCTGCTGGTGAACAAGCAAGTCTCCAGCCTGAGCTAGTAGGTAGCTCTGAGTGCACCTCCACACCTCTATCCTGAACAGGGCAAACCCACTGAAGGAAGGTCCCCAAAGGGGATAAAGTCCACGGGGTCCATACTAACAAAACCGGACCCCAACACTCTCACATGACCCTACATATCAACCTGTCAGCAAACTGAGAAAACCTGGAGTTTATGGGGATGAAAGGCTGGTGCCAGTGATCTGGTTGTTGGCCAAAAAGCTGCCTCAACTCTTTCCTCACTGCTGCTTCTTCAGTAGCTTTGCTAAGTAATAAGAGGGCACTGATATCATGCCATAGCCTGGGCTCTGCCTCTTCCTGTGCCCCGAAGACACAACAAGTGCTCCCAAGGCCTTTAGCTAACTTGAGCTGTGACCACCATTCCACAGGTTACTCATGTCTCTTTTCTTGTTTCTGCAGAAGAAATTGCTCAGCAGGAATTGAATGAGGTCAAAAAACCCAAAATAAAGTCAAAGAAAAGACGGACCCAAAACATGCAATTTTGGAGGTTCCAAAAACAAAGAAACACAGCAACGATTTTCTGTTGTATCCAAAATATAGGGGGGGAAAGGACATAAATATCTGCATTTCTTCAAATAAATTGTTTGTTTTGAAAATGCCACGGCATCTTATTTCAATGCCTCTTAAACACAATCCTTTGATTTGCTGTTTTGAAGTGGCATTTTCCTCTTGAAAGTGACTGAAATAAAAGAAAGTATGAGAAGCAAGAAGAGTAAGTAACCTCAAAACAAAACATTATGTTCAAAATGCGATTGGAGTTGACCCAAAATGGTGGGTTTTTCTCATACCCCCCAAAGGAAAAAAAAAATCAATTATTTAATTTTGACCCAATACAGTTCTTTTTTGCTCCATTTCCCTAAACTGAGGCAGCTATTATTTTCCCAGGTCTTTCCAGAGGGCATATTTTCTGCTTTGTGCCTCCCTGCCAAGGACCAAGCAACACAGCTCCACTCCTTCAGGGCAAACCAAACACTCAGGTGCCTCATTTTTACTCCATCTTAACTTCCATGTAAGAATTGAGTCGATATTATCCAGGCTGTATGTCTCAAGCATTTCAGAAATATTCAAAGCACCCTGAGCAGATATAGTCTTTACGTGAGACTGAAGCAGGCAGGGTAAGGAGAATCTCTTCATATTTCATCTCCTTTCTAACTCTGCCACACCTACTGCGGGGCTTTGGCAAGTCAAGGTGCTCCCATGTCTCAGTTTCCTCATGTCTAGAAGAGAAATGAGCTCCATGAACACAGCTTGTTCTGGGGTGAATACTCCTGAAAAATCAGCCCATGAACCACCACATCACTGTGCCGCAAAATTTCCTGCCCTCTGCTTCAGCATCTACTTGATACTGCAAGGCCACAAAGGTCTAAACCTGCCTAACACATGTTTCTCTTCTGGGATGTTGCTCTGCCTGCAAGGGCAGCCAAGCTTTGAGAAAAACAGCCTCTTCCCTTTTACTCTTGCCCCGTTTCATAGGGGGTTTTTTAACGCATCTTCCTCCGTAGGTTTCCGGTGGCTCCTTACAGCCCACAACAGACAGCTGTGCTCCCCATACCTGTGTAAGAGTCCGACACTTCCTCCCCAGGAGATTTGTCTTAAAGATAAGCAAGAGCTTTCGGAAATCTTGCAACACTGACTTCAGGGCAGCATTTTAACAGCGGGGGTTCCAGTGACATTTGTCCTTCTGGAGGTCCCACTTTCACACAGTTTGCAGCCCTCTGGAGATGTGAGGCAAAGTTTTGGGTGTCTTACACCATCTCCATGAAGGCAAGAGGCTGCTCTTGCCTGATCTACGGTTTCACTACGGCCAAGCTTACTTTCATTTTCACGAGGTGGAGGGGAACATGGCAGCTAGGTTTTGGCTAGGGAATTCTGCATAAAAGTCCTGCATGCTGCACCCTTAGGACACTGCACACAACTATGATCCCTCTGTGTAGGATAGACAGGGAATTTATTCCTCAAGGACTAGCAGAGCAGGGGTGTTAATACACCAAAGTTCTGAAGCACTTAGCTGGGTGATGATTTTGAAGAGAAATAGGAGCAATGAAGGAAGGAAGTGTTGGGGACAGTGGTGAGATAGGTCAGCATGTGTCTCCTGTGCAAGACAGTCATAGAATCATAGACTCGCCTGGGTTGAAAAGGACCTCCAAAATCATCTAGTTCAACACCCCTGCAGTGAGCAGGGACATCCTCAATAGATCAGATTGCCCAGAGCCTTGTCAAGCCTCACCTTGAATATCTCCAGGGATGGGGCCTCAGCTACCTCCCTGGGTAATCTGTTTCAGTGTTCCATCACCCTCATACTAAAGAAGACATTCCTAACATCTTGTATCCCCCCTCAGGTACTGGAAGGTCGCTATCAGGTTCCAATGGAGACTTCTCTTCTCCAGGCTGAACCCCAGCTCCCTCAGCCTGTCCTTGTAGGAGAGGTGTTCCAGCCTCCAGACTATATTTGTGGCCCTTCTCTGGATCCACTCCAACAGGTCCATGGAAGTTTGTACATTGAGGGCTCCAGAGCTAGACACAGTACTCCAGATGAGGTCTTACCAGAGCAAAGTGGCAGAATCAGCTCTCTCAGTCTGCTGGCCACTTTTCTTTTGCTGCAGCCCAGGATGCAATTTGCCTTCTGGGCTGCAAGCGCACACTGTCTGCTCATGTCCAGCTTCTCGTCCATCAGCATCCTCAAATCCTTTTCCTCAGGGGTGCTTTCTATCACCTCCTCCCTCAGCCTGTACAGATAGTGAGGAGTGTTCCAACCCAGGTGCAGGACCCTGTACTTGGTCTTGTTGAACTTCATTAGGTTCACTTGGACCTACCTTTCTAGCCTGTCCAGGTCCTTCTGGATGATATCCCATCCTTCTAACTTATCAACAGCACCACTCAGCTTGGTGGTTTCTACAAACCTGCTGATGATGCACTCGATTCCACTATCTGTATCATGGATAAAAATATCAAACAGTACAGGCCCCAGTACAGACCCCTGAGGGATACCACTTGTCACTGCTCTCCATCTGGACTTCAAGCCATTGCCCTCTATCCTCAGTATTTGACCATCCAACCAATTCCTTATCCACTGAACAGTCCACTCTTCAAATTCATAACTCTCCAGCTTATTAGAGATTTTCCCTTAGTGAAGCCATGCTGGCTGTCTTTGATCACCAACCTGTTCTACAAGTGCTTTATCAGACCTTCTAGGAGAATCTGCTCCATGATCTTCCCAGGCACAGAGGTGAGGCTGACAAGTGGGTAGTTCCCAGGGTCATCCTTTCTATCCTGTTTAAAAATGGGTGTAATTTGTCCCTCCTTCCAGTAGTTCTTTCTCTTTGTCATGGAATACAGGTAATTCACTGCAGGTTTAGAAGGGTTTGATGGGAGAAAAAACATTCAGAAAAAAAAATCAGGACAAAACAATACCCCCAAGATGTTTGCTAGGATGCCAAGAGAGACCCAAGTCTTGAACATCTAGTTGCCCCATGTCAGAGGGAAATGGGGATCAGAGCAACAGTTTGACTGAGGTCATAAGTTCAAGGGCAGCTGAGGGCAGGCAGCTAGATTTAAACCTCTGCAAAGGAGCCACTGAAGTGCCTGAAAAAGCCACCTTCTCCTTAGCATCACGACAAAACTTCCTGAGACTACAATATCCCTAAAGACACACAAATACAAAGGCAGACTGTGCGTTCCCCGAAGCTGGCACAGTGTAGGACTTAACAAACATTTACAGTTCCATGCCAACCAAAGGGGTATACACAGGCATGTTTTCCTAGTTTAGGAAAGAAAGAAAATATTCCTTGGGCTTTTGTTTCATAAGTCACTAAGCTGTGACATTTTTCAGCAAAATATTTCAATTATGAGTATATTGGGGGTTTTCTTCCAGTAAGACAGATTTAGTATTTGGTTCTATGGGCTCAGCAAGAGAGAAGATCAGATTTTATAGGAAACTGGGAAGTTCCAAGTGAACCTAGCTGAGTACAAAGCAAAGATTTAAGATTTATTTGAGAACATGGAAGTAAAAAGAACAAAAACATTTCCTTTGGGAGGAGCAGCCCTTGTGTTCATGTCTTCCAGTTAAAATAGAAACGTCTTTCCTTAGCAATTTTTCATCACAGGCAAATAGGGAGATCATAGAATCATAGAATCATTACAGATTGGA